>JAUELO010125862.1:0-17330 GCA_032357855.1 Amphibolips quercusostensackenii | reverse complement strand
AAATTTTAAAATTTATTCTGTTGAATGCATGAGAGTATGAAAAAACCTGCACGTTGGGGATCCTGTGCTGATCGCAGGTGACTCTACCGTTCTAGGGGTGATAATCCTCATACCTTCCTAAGTCTGAGTATGAGGGCTTTCCGACTTTGACGAGGACGTAGTCAACTCGTTGTCGTGCACACTACGTCTGCAGCATCCTCCAAGGTAGCAAATTCAAATAAAACTTGTGCTTTTCAGCTGCAACTGTATCATTTGAAATTTATGAGCAACAGGTTTTTCTCTTCAAAGTGCAAGAATTCTCAGATATTCTTATCACGCAATTAGAAAATCTGTTCCTTCATTCGCCTGCAAATTCCCTTAAGCTCATGGAAATTTTTTGGATCTAGAGGAAAACTCTGGAATGTTAGCGGAAATCTCAGTCCAGATTCGTATTCAGCATCCAAAATATAAAAAGGTACTACACTCAGATTGCTCAGACCGTTGTCAAATTCATACTCAGGGCACCAAAATACATAAATACATCATGCTTTCACCTGTTTACAGACGATTTCAATACCAACAGCAACTACCTATAAGAGAAAGGTGATTTTCTAGGGAAATTTACGCGACTAGGGAAAAACTCTTATGAGCTTGTCAAAAACTAATGCAAAATTTGTACTTAAAACCCAAAAATATGAGTATCTCATGCTCAGTTCTGTTTCTAGACAATTCCAAGGACAAATGTTTTTCCATACACGACAAAGATGATTTTCTGGGGAGTTTTCCACGTCTATAGTAAAACCCCGATGTGATTGCAGAAAAATCGTCTCAGATTCGTATTCTGCGGACCAAAATATATAAAACATCATGTCTGATCTTTTTAGATGATTTTAACAACAAGGATTATTTCACCCCCGCAAAAGCTGATTTTATAGGGAATTTTCCATGTAAGAGAGAAAATTCTGGCATTTTGGAGAAAAACTGATGTCAGATTCATGTTCAGCGCCCTAAAAAACATCAAAATATAATGCCTGAACTTTTTCCAGATGATTTCAATAACAAGAGTTTCTTTATACCCGACAATGCTGATTTTATAAAGAACTTACCGCGTCTAGGGGAAAACCCCGACGCGATGGCGGAAAACTTGTCTTAGATTTGTATTCTGCGCACTAAAATATATTCAACATCATACCTGATCTGTTTTCAGATAATTTCAACACCAAGGATAATTCATACCGAAACAAGATGAATTGCTAGGGAATTTCCTGCGTCTAGGGAAAAATCTTAAAATACTGGTAGAAAACTGATGTCAGATTCGTGTTCAGCGCCCCAAAATACGTATAGGTACCATACTTCAATCTCTCGCACAACTCACTTTTTTGTGGTCCTGTGATAATTTTTCATAAAAAACTTAATTTTTGAATGGTTGAATCAATTAGCGCTATTAATTGTCATGCTTATCTGTTACGTTTGATAAAGTTATTAATTAATTGTTACTTTATTTAGTTAATAAGTTTCACCGAAAATGGGAAATAATAATATCAATTTTCAGGATAGTGATAAATTGCAGGTCTCCTGTCTGCCCTATTCTTTCAAGGCGTTTCAAATTGCGCTACATAATTTTGTTACTTGGTTTTGTTGGTATAATTGAATTTGTTGTACTGTTGATGGCAATCAAAACCATATAATAACAATTATCACAATTACAATAATAGATGAATAAACGAATCATATTGTGTGTATGTGTGTCAGCGTAGATAGGATTGCCGTACATTCCTAACTTCTGGATAGATTTTTAAGGCACAAATTCTGCAAACTACTTCTGTTTGTGAAAGGCAAGATTCAGCAAGTTATTAAAGCTTTTTGTTTTAGTTTCATTTTTTTGATTATTATTCTTAGATACATGAAACGCGAAACGACATTTTTGTATAATAATCTACTAATACTGTTTTGATATTTTAACGGTTTTTTTTTTGTCAGACAATGAAAGGAATTAGGTAAGCAACGAGTAGAAACCAACTAATTTCCGCAAGGTTGAAACTGATCCCCGCAGGTCATATTGGCTAGAAATAGAGAAAATACGCTTCACGATTCAAATGTTTCTTTTTCGTCAGACGGAGACCACAAAATCGAGTCAGGTAGGCTGTATAAAACCGATCGCAAAGTTCCTATCGACGGATTTGTAGTTGTTTTTGTGAAACGCCAACTTTGCTAATGCATTGTTATTGATTTCGTGTAACTTTCTTAAACTATAGATCGATGAGTGGATAAAAGCACTGCTTTTGGTCAGAGAACACCTGTTGGGCATTTGGAATTTTTGTTACTCCTATGATATCCAATAGCTAACATTTTCCTATAATTCCCTCTTAGGCTTACAGTATATTCAAGTGTGAAATTTAACTATTTAGATTTTTTCTTAGATAAATCTGAACCCTAATTTGATACTTATTTCTTCTATTATTTTTAGCAACTGATAAAAAATCAAGCGATAGCGTGTATGGAATTAATTTTGTTTTAGTAGTGCTCTACCTTTTTCAATTTCATTTCTCTCTCTAAGATTTTTCGGTCTTGGTTATTGCGACATTTTCGTGAAGGTTGATTCTCAATGATTTTTTAAAGTTGTGAGTTACCTGATTTATTTTTAATGTGACTTCTGTCCTAATTATGCTTGTCTCTTTTCTTTCCTAAACCCTTTTTGATTTTACTTTACTACTTAAAGTTTTTTGATTTCTGTAAGTAAACACACTAGCTTCTCAGCAGCTTAGCGTCTAGTGTGTGTGAATATGTAGGTGTACCTGTTGACCCCGTGCGCCTCACGCATGCTAGCGACTGTAGGTGCCGAATAACCTTTTAATAAGCCTTCCTATATTTTAGAACAATAGCATACATTTTCGAGATGAACACGTATTTAGTTAATTATAACATATGCTCATAATTATTTTGGTTTCACCTCTTAGGTGCTAGCTTCTTCTCATTTGAATAATCACTAGATTTGCATCTAACGACATTACATTTTCTAACAATTTGAAAATTAAAAAATTTCTAATAAAAATGTACCATAAATTTAAGGGAATTTAGAGTTAATTATATGTCTGTTGGAAAAAGTGTCACGAACACAGGTTTGTGAAAAACCTTTTCAAGTATGAGTTTAAATTTATTTCAAATGTACCGCTGAAAGTAAATAGCGTCTCTTGTATATCGCAGACGTGAGCAGGATGGGAGTAAAAGAACAAGAGAAATAGATATGGAGGAATTTCATTACGAGGAGGTAGATAAACAGATAAGGACGCTGAAAAGGTCCTATGTAGCAGGGCTGGAAGGGGTAGAGAATGAAGCGTGACTGTTTAGTGCACGTGAGGTTAGAGGCAGACTAAAGGAGGTAGTAAAGAAAAGTATAGCGGGGGAAAAAATGGATTTCCAGGAGAGTAGAGAGATGGTTTAATATGCAACTGGATGAGAAAGGAGACTATCGACAACATCTACGTTCTGCAGAATGTGGTGGATAGAGAATCAGCAAAAAAGAGCTCGAGAGTGTACGCGTTATATGTGGACCTCAAAGGCGCGTTTTCTTTGGTGGATAGGGAAAGTTTGTAAGAGAAGGTGAAGGAGACTGTGGGTGAGACCTAATCGAGAGAGTAACGAATATATATAGAGAGAGAGAAAAGATAAGCTAAGAGGTGGAGAGGGGATTTCTGAGGGATTCTGGATGGATAGGGGCTCAAGTCAAGTGTTTTTGCTTAGCCCACCGCTGTTTGCGATTTTGATCGCAGATATGTATAGTTAGCTGGAGATCAAAGTGGTAGAAAGAAATTTAAGAAATTTAAGTCTCGCAACGCTGGTATATCTTGTAGCCTAATCTTATCGGAGTGAAAAGTGTGCGTAAGCCAGCAAAAGGTGCATGAATCAAAACGTATTCTGCGGTATTCAGCTTTTGCGCTTTGATCCACAGTGAATAGTGCAAAGAAATAAAAGGAACAGATGCAAGTGAGTACAGCGTAAGTTTATGTGTAAATTATCTCAATTTTTTTTCTCTGCATTTCCGTATGCCAGTACGGAACCGGTACTGGTGCGCAGTACCGCACCTGTACTGCGAAGCATTACCAGACAGAACTGTCCTAATCCTAACCTAGTAGAGTAGATAAGGTAAATGATACATTGCAAGTGTTAGTGTTTAAACAGACAAACTGCAAGCTAAAGAGCCTCTTATAAAATTTACAGCATTACAAACACATTTGACATCTTTGCAATTAACGCTTTACATGAACGACATGAATTTTACTAATTCATTTATCTTGAACATAAAATCTCAACTGATTAAGTGTTTTTAACCAAAAGAAGTCTTTAAAGGTAACGGGGTCAAGACCAAATACTTGACTGGTTTCAAAAGTTACAATCGTATCTCTATAAGCAGCATGATGTTTCGAGTTTTCCCACTTTCCAGCACGCAACGATACTCACTGCGAAATCTGAAAATAATAAAGCTGTGAATAGGGCAATCTGTATTAAATTCTTAGAGAGATTTATGAGATTTTATTAAAATTGATGGTACTTCAAAAATTTTTGACCCAGAAAATATAGACGCGGCTAAACTTGCTGGCTTTTGGATCCAGTCGGCGCAATCTCGTCTCAAGACGAACCTTTTTGGACTCAAAAATGAAACTTTCAACAGGTGCAAGGGATTCCAATTAATGAATAAAAAATTTGTAATTATCAAATAAGTTATTTTTAATTGAAAAATTCAGAATCCGTGGGTCTGTACGAGTAAAACTCTGAAAATTAAAAAAAAAAATTGAAATTCTAACCTTCTATATGCATCTCCGAAGCCGCCAGAAATACGTAAAAACAATTAAAATTTTAAAAATCGTCGTTAAACAAGTATAATAGAAATGAAAATCCGCAAATGGATTGATTAAATATACACTTATAAAAAAAATAAGATGATTCAAACATACAGTTTATCTAACCTACTTTCTTTGTTGAAAGTAACAAATTTGGTTAACGCAAATAAGTCTTCAGTTATTAGAAAAAAGCACAACGAATAAATTTGTTCAATTTAAAGTAATTATTTATTTAAGCATGTTCAGTTCATTGAACCAAATAAATGTGTAATGCGGAATACATTATTTATCATAAAATTATGTAGTTAAAGTAACAAAATAATTTGGTTGATTCAACCAAATACTTCCAAAAACTACAACAAACATACCAGAACAGACGATATACAAAAATCTATGTTCAAATTTACTTTTTAATACTTTTATATTATCGAGCTTCTTTGAGTTTTCTAGTGAGCATCAAATTTTTTGTGCCCTTTTTACGTCCTGAAAACGACTAACTACCGTGCCCACTCGTTAGGTATTTATTTTCTTCGAATTATTTACCTGCTTTTGTTTTTGCGCAATCATCAATTTATTTTATGTATTTGCTAATGATGTAACAATAAGCAAATTAAAAAAAAAATTTCAATAACATTTATCATATCAAAAAACTGTTTGGAAATTTGCGATAAAATCTTTAATATAAGATTATTTCACTTCATCTGGCATTCTCTTGTCAAAACTCTGTGAGTGCAAAAATAAGATATTATGTGTCACGCAAGAAAAACTTGCCTTACTCAAACATAAGTTCAAAAAAGGACAAAAATGTTTAATGATTGTTTAAGTATGGGAAAATGTATGGATCGTTGAGTGATTCGAGCGTTAATTGTGGCTACGTCCCATGTCGGACTGAAATAATTAGCCCAGCACTAAAAAATATTTTGTGTTTACTGTTAATCATAAAAAAGATGCAGTAGATTGAAAACCTGGTTTTTTTCGTGCTTGTAATTTGAAGTGAACATTTGAGATTCATAAGGATACCCACCAATGGAATGGAATGCAAAACGGTATCAGCATGACTGTTTAATATTCATGATTATACAATTATAAAAAAGTTTATTTGAGCTGATTTAAACATTTTTTAAAAACAAGTTTATCTACTTTTCTATTTTTAAAACCCGCTACATCAAGTAATGTAAACAAAATAAAAAGTTTCCTCAAATAATTTAATATCCCTGGGAACCATTATGAAATATGGTTTTGTAGGCGGACATATTTTAGAGGTGTATTGTTTTATTATTAAAAAATTCTTAATGCATTAAAACAGTTTTTGTTTAATTTATAATTTCATATTAGTTTGTTTACAAGAATAAAAAGTAGTGGAACTTGACATATTACTAGTACGTTTCTAGTAAGTTAACTAGAGAAAAGTAAGCTACAAAGTGTCATCAGCAAATAACTAATTTCATAGGTAAAAATATTTAATAATTCCAAAGTGAAAAACAACGAATTTGTTAGTAAAATTTAAACATTTATTTACAGTAGTATATATTAATTAAAAAAAGGTTGTAAAAGTGAAACATACAACCAAGAGTAGAATCTTAAAAAAAATGCGATTGCTTGTTATAGTTTTAAGTTTATTAAACTTGTCTGTAGTTAATATTGTGGAATTCACAAATACCTCTGCCTTAAAAAGATCTTGTTTACAAATTTTTTCCTTAAAAAAACGAAAATAATAACTGCTGTCGCATCTAATCTATTTCACCTCACTGAATGATTATTTTTAGACGCGTGAGCTCACAAAAACATCACGTGAATTGATAAAAAATAATACCGCACACCTGGCAGAAAAATATTTCAATTTTGAATCATGCAAATTAAAAATTTCAAATTTGAGACTCTTTAATTTTTAAAACAAAATAATTATGTACAATTTAAGGAAGACTTTCTATTTATGATATAAAAGTGATTTGCAATTAATTTAAATTTTTAAAAGATCAAGAAAGTTGACGTCGCGTTCACTGGAAGCTTTACCCTATTGAAAATTTAAAGCTTTATCTAATTTATAAACGTTTTATTTGCAGGTGCTTACAATTAGACACTGTTACAGCATACAACATTTGGAATGTTAACAATTTCAAATTATTAGTTTTGAAAAATTAGCATTTCTCCGGTACGAATAGTTGAAACTAGAGAAGGGAGAATTTGCACTGAATTTTCTGTACAAATAGCACGATTTTTATGCTTAGATGTTATAGGTTTTTAATTAAAAAGGATAGATAGTCAAACAAAAAGTAAATAGATAAATTTTAAGTTGAATAAAGTAATATCAAACCAAAGAGATGAATTTTCAAATCGATTAATGAAATATCGAGTGAAAATAGTTCAAATCTCGGTACACATAAAAAAAATAGTTCTCATAAAAAAAAACTAATTAAAATAAACAGTAACAACTGAAAACAGTGTAAAACAGTTTTGACCAAAAAGAGTAATTTATACCAAAAAAGTCAAATTTTTTACTAAAAAAAAATAATTTTTCAACAGTAAATTGAATATTCATAGTAATAATAATTAGTAATAATAAGTTGAAAAAATTGATGCTTATCCAGAAAAGATAATTTTTCAACTTCAATAATGATAATGATGAAACTAGATTGAAAACATTTTTGGTTGGAAAAATAATAATTTTCAACCAAAAAGAAAACAAATTTTCAGAAAATTAGTTGAAGCTTTAACTGCGGAATCGTTAGATTTTTAGTAGAAAAAAATTAATTTTTGTATAAAGAGGAAACGAATTTTCTAAAAAATAGCTCATTTTCAAACTGAAGAGATAAATTTTTAATTCAAATGATTGGTTTTCTCTTATAAAATTGAGTTTTAACAACAGTAAGGTCAAACATCAATAACTGTAATTTATCGATTGTGAATTCTCTTTTTTTAAAGCTCCTTTGACTTCAACAAACACATTCTCATCACGCAGCTCGTTCTTCACACTCGATTTTGTGCAAAGTGCGAACTTTCCGAGATTAAGGTCAACTCTATTGTATCAAATGTAAATTATATTCATTTCTGAACCTCGGTCTAGGACAGCTTATTTAAATATTTAAAAATAATGTAAAAATTCATTTTTATAGATTATTTTAATTTGTGTTTCTTATTTTGCACTAATTTCTATCCTCAGCTACCTGAAAAATGTATCATTTCAATAAATAAGTATTATTATTACAATTCATAATATGCATTGGTATTGAAACAGATGTATTTTTATGGTCTTGTTTCTATAATTAAAAAAATGCGCATCCTATCAAAAATTTATTTATAACAAATTTGTCGCTATTTTTTGTGCTCAACAACTTTTGTCTATTTGATTCTTTCGTAGCTTGTGTCGTTTCGCTGAAAATTCAATTTTTAATTCTTAATTGTGTTTCTTACAAATAAAACTAAAACTGTGTGTCTTATCAAAAAATTTCTTTACAAAAAATCAGTTTTTAACAAAGTTTTCGCTCTGTCAGCCAAACGGGGTACTTTTTTGTCAAGTTATTGAATTTTTAAGCTATAAAGACTAGTTTTCTACAAAACAGAAGAATTTTAAATGTCAACCTTGAAATATATAATAAATTTTCAATTTAATAGTCTACGAATATAATGAAATGATTAGCTTAAAAAAACGAATTTTCAAGAAAGAAAGTTTAATTTTTATGAAAAAATATATTTCCAGCTAATAAAATGAATTGTTAACAAATGAGTTTTACTCTCACCTGAGTAAATGAATCTGCAGAAACGCAAGCCTCAATAATTCGAAAACATGTTTAAGAATGTAAAAAATTTTAGATTTTTTACGGAGGCGAAAAGAAGTTTTTTTTAAGAATTTTTGAAGATGTCAACAAAATGAACAGAGAAGTTTAGATTTCTAAAAAAACTGCAGTAATTCTATATTTTAAAGAATTAATTCTAGTAAGGTGAAGAGATAGTTTTTAGAATTTTTCAAAAAGATTCAGGGAATTACGAATTCTTCCAATCACACACTGGTACCGACAATAAGATTCCTGAGAAAATTCGAATATGTGTTGAATTTCAGAAGATTAATTTCAGTTTTCCAAGATCGCAAAATATGTCAAAACAGATTCTGGAAGGTCTTATAAAAACTTCTTCGATTTTTCATGATAGTTTAAAATGTTGAGAAATTTCAAATTATTCCAAAAGATGTTTGAAAGTTGCATCAGTTTTGAAATTATTAAAAAATAATTTAAATTAAGAAAAGCGTAAAACGAATTTAAAAAATAATATTTGAAAAGATTTTTAGAAATTTCAAATGATTTTGCCTACAGTCAGGGGGAATTAAGGGAATACAGTTCCTTTAATATTTTTATTTTTCCATTTTTAGGTCAAATTTCGAAAATTTTAAATTCATATTGGAAAAGTTTAAGATTTATATCAGTTTCCGTATACCATTTCAAATGGATACAATAATAAACTTTAATAAAGATCGTCTAGAAAAGTTTGAAAAAGGTAATGTTGTTCACAAGATCACTTGCAAGATCTGTGATATGACTAATGTGGGACAGACTAGAGATTTACTTCATAGAAATTACAAGTTCACAAGTTACTATATTACTACTTTATAATAACAAGTTCTTGTATTATGTATTTTACAAAAGTCTTGCGTCTACTTGTTATCACAAGTAATATCTCCTACAATTTTTACAAGCGCTGTTACAAGTGCGCGCTGGCGCACTTAACGCGTCATGGCTGCTAACCTCCGAGGGTGACTGTGCGTATTGTAATATCACTGTTAGAGTTGCCACCTTTCTATTACCGTTTTCCGGCCTTTGCGAAAGTACGGCTAAAGAGGGTGAAGGATTCCGAATTAGGTAAAAGTAGAAGCATGTAGCGCGCAAAATTAAAAAGTCTTGTATTTTTAAACTTTACTTATCCACATTTAAATAACTTAATTTAATTTTAGGACCTTTCATTGGCCATAATGAAGCCAGTGCAGGACGAATGATATAAGAGGCGTTGTCAGTCGGTTTAAAACACTCTTACTGAGTATAGAAGTTGGAAAATGGTTGATAGTCGATTATATCGGTATCAAAATGACCCCATACTAGGAGATATCCTGGATAATCTGGACGCTTGGAAACTGGTTGTATCTCAAGAACAGATGAATGAAGTAATGAGATAGGTGCATGAGAACCTTGAATCCGTCCACTTGGGCATTAAGAAGACTTTTTATAGATCAAAGTTGCGCTACTATTGGCTGGGAATGTTCAAAGACATCAGCATTTTCATCAACAGGTGTGAAACCTGTACACTGACTAAATCGGATAAGTCCGGTCCGAATGTAATAATGGGCCATCGCTTAATTCAAGAGCCGTGGGATGTAGTGGCCACGGACTTCATGGGCCCGTTTCCAAGAAGTAAAAAGGGTAATGCATACTTGGAAGTATACTAGGACCTATTTACAAAATGAATAGAGGTGGCTCCTTTAAGAAAGGAGAACGCAGCCAACATTAAAGAAAACTTCGAGGACCTAATCATCATCCGTTGGGGAACACCCAAAGTGCCTTATTCTGATCGAGGCACGGAATACGCGAATGAGGTGCTGAACGAGGTAGCTAGGAAGTTCAATATTCACTGCTCATATAGCCCTATCTACCACGCCCAGGCGAACCCGGTAGAGAAGACTACTCGTGTTCTTAAGACCATGATAGTCTCGTTTGTAAAACAGGATCACCGGGAATGGGACGTGCATCTAAAAGAATTTATGTTCGCTTATAATATTTCTGTGCACAGCACTACACGGTGTACTCTGGGATTTTTTTTAATGGGACGAAAGTCCACGCCTAGGATCCTGCTTAGACGCACTATCGAGGGGGAGGCAGAGTTGCCCCCACCCGATGCTAAAGGTTAGGCAACTAGGATGTCAAGGCTCACCCACTTAAGAGATCTAATCACTAATCATCAGGACCAGGCATTTTCGCGGCAATTGAAATATTATAACCAAGGTCGCAGAGATGTCACTTTCAGAGTAGGAGATTTGGTAAAGAATCCGGCATACTTTTTTCCCGTAAGAGTCAGAAAGTTTCGAGTAAGCTACTGAAACCATTTAGAGGTCCTTATGTGGTCGTAAAGGTTTGCTCACCTGGCGTCTATGAGTTAGCAACCCAAGAAGGCGGGTTAAAGGAAAGATATCACGTGTCCAAATTGTTTAAATACGTGGACTTCGACCAATCAGATGAGGAGAAACTCACACCAAAGGAGGCAGCAGCATTAGATTAGGAATTTCTCGAGATTTATGACTTGGACGGAAAAAAGGAACCGAAAAACGATAAGGTTCGGGTCGCGGAATCTAATCGTAAACCATCGTCCAATGAGGGCGTCGACTCTTGTCCTAGCCGTAAAAGACTTCGAAACCGCTCCTATTCTTCATAGAATAATTAAAGTAGGATCTAATTTCAGCGACTCTGTTATCATCGGGTAGCCTAGTCAATAAGACTGATCTATTGTTGGAGTAGATAGAATAAGTGCAATTCAACTTTAAGATGTTTCTAAAGAAAGGATTCCGTGATGAGTTGGTGAGTTGGCGGCTCGAAGATAGGCGGAACATCGTAAGAACGGAACCGAAATGGCTCTTTCTGAATCGGGTCAGGGAGTATGATACTTTATTAGATCCGAGGACGGCGAAGGAGGAGATGCGCTACAAAGTGTATGCTAGCGGGCCCCATCGGAGAGTAGAGTCCAGATTGAGGACTTGCATGAGCTGGGCGTGATAGAGCCTGTTAGAAGGATACCGAAAAAAGCTGCATCAGATTCTAGCTCGGAATCTACATTAAAATCGGAAGGGAGGCCTTTACTCGGGCGTAACGCGGCGCTGCTGGCTGTGGCTCGGAGGGCGGCCTAGAATTCGGGATTGTTACCCCTGCCAGGGGCTAAAACGCCTCCAGCTCAACCCAGTGCTGCTTAAGTAGGAGAGGCAGAAGCGCAGTCAGAAGCAAATTCTTCCCCGGCGACGCTCCTATTGATAGAGAGAGTTTAGAGACGGCTGAGTAAAGTCCCTACTTTTAGAAGGGCACCCACCCCCGAATACTGGAGCAAGACCTTCGCCAAGCTATGCGCGAAGTGCTGTTCCACCGAGCACAAGTTCAATCGGTGCTTGAGGTTACATCAACATTAGGTTGGGGGCGTGAACCCACTGTATACATGTACTATTTTTTCTATTTAATTTAAAATCGGGCACTGTTAACCCCTGACGCAATTTCACTTGCTTGCAAGCCTATCGGGAGGCGTGACCTTCAAAATCAATGCTTCATGTTTTGAGACTCTAAAATACCTCATATTTTTACTGTCCTGTCCTTTAGGTAGTCAGTAGTCAAACTAAGTCAGTAACGTTATATTTTGGTCCTGTAAATAGGAGTTTAAAGTTAGATGGATTAGGAATCTAGCACATTGCGTGCTTAAATTAGATTTGGTAAGCCGGAGATCCGGGAGTAGAATCAGGTCACCAGAATAATACACTTGAAACTACCCTGGGGAAACATTGAATACTTAGATTGCAGCATGTTGCTTACATAATTATTAATGTAATTTGATAATATAATGATGTGATTTAATTTTGAGACTCTGAATAAAGATGTTTTAAGCGAAAAGTTTGAGCACAATGTTAAAATGATGAAGAACAATGATGAGCATGCGGATCATCAGGTGCTAAAAGACAAGAAGGAGGAGCATGTTGAGTAGAGGTATGTTATGGATCTGAATAAGAAGCTAAATAAGGAGAAGATGAATAAAGAGGAGATGGATGATCAAAAGATGAAATAAAATGAAATAAATAAGTAGGATAAGGAGGAGCAGAAAAAGGAGGAAGAGGAGAATAAGCAGGAGGAGGAAGATGAGGATGAGGATAAGGATGAGGAGGAGAAAAACAAGGATGAAGATGAGGAGGAGGAAGAGGGAGATGAGGAGCTATCCTATCCTAAACGTTGTTTATTGCCTCATACTAATCTTATGAATTCTTATGAATTTATAAATTGCGTCAAAAACATATAACACATTAGTAAATTCCTTTATGAAATTTAGGTTAAGAGTATATATGATGAATGTGATCTATTTTTGTAAAATGAGTTCAAGATTGTTGTTAAATAAACATTTATATTCAACGAATAAAAATGTGTGTATTCAATTCTAATTTCCTGCAATGCTACTTTAAGTCAATAAATTAATTAGTTATTTAGCTTATTATTTTTTTACCTAAATTAATTTCATCTTAATTTATTTATTCATTTTAGTTTCATTACTTATGAGTCATTTTTATTTAGTTTTAGTTAAATTACTTATGAATTACCTTAAGTAGTGTCAGAACTTCATACCGTGCATGCGCGAATCATTATATACTAGGCTATAAGACTAAATGCATGCTCGTAGAGCCGGACATGCACCACTCTTCACTTTTTGGGATTGATTTGTTTTTACAAATAAAATTTATTCCTATATCCATCAAAAAGTTGAAGCGTAAAAATTGAAATTGATAAAATTTAGATGATTTAATTAGACTGCGCATGCGCAGATCACTGATATCTTCTTTCACTATTTGTATTAGACCTCTCTTATTCTCGAAAGACGATAAGTATGAACTATCACTTAAACATAAAAAAACGTTACGAATTTTCATGCATCTTCTTGCCTATTTTACAAAGTAGAAAGAGAGGTGCGATTGACTTAAGGCGTCAGTGTGCTAGTAATTTAAAAATGCTAATGAAGTGTGAAAAATAAATGAATTATATTTTAATGTTTAACCATTATTCTTTATATAAGTTAATTAGTTGAAGTTAATATGTAAGATTTTTTCAATTTATTCACTTAATTTTAGCAAGATATAAATTAATTTATAAAGAACTAGTTAAAGCGCGGGGAAATGTAAATTAATAAAATGTAGGTGATTCAATTAGATTGCGCATGCGCAGATCTTAGTTAAGTAGATCACTGACATCTTCTTTCACTATTTGAATTAGACCTCTCAGTTTATAAAGGATAGGTATAAATTATCGTTTGAATTCCATCAGTCTCTCTCTGTCCAGCTCACACGATAGAAAGAGAGACGTTCTAAAACTTTAAATCGAATTCTTATGCATTTCCTTGTCTATCTGACCTAGTAGAAAGAGAGGTCCGACTGACTTTAGGCACCGCAGTCCTAATAATACACAAAATATTATATATTTTTTTTATATTTAAATTCTCATCTTTTTATATTTTCGATCATTAAGATAAGAAGCTACATAGTTATATTTCAGTCCATAAGAAATATAAAAATAATTAGGGAGTATCAGCGTAGTAGTTCTAGAAATAGGGGGAATCCCCAGCGCATGCTACACGTGACTATTTGTGACGTCATGAGTTATTTACCCTTGATTGAGTAGGTAGGCTACTGATGTAGCGACTGATGGTTAAACTTGCAAAGGTGGCGCCATCTCTCGGAATTTGGCCTCGTAGCTGCTTTGCTATACAACTTGGAGGTCATAAGTAAAATAAAAGTAGTCGACAGGTGAGAGGTTGGACAGAAAGGTATTTGTAACAGTAGAGAATATGATAGAAGGAAAAGTGGTAGAACGTAGAAATGAAAAGGAGAGGGTGGCTAGGAAAAGGGTAGGGGCAATGGTATTGAGCATAGAGAGAAAGAAGAAGGCTGAGAGAAGAAATAATATTGTGGTGAGAGGCTTGAGGCTGAAGAGTGCAAAAGGAAGGAAGGGCGTGAAAGCGCTGCAACAGAGCATAGGGTGGGTTAAAAAAAAGATAGGTTAAGTTATGCTGGAGGAGAGGAAGGAGAAGAAAATAGCGGTTGTGGAGTTGAAGAGCTAGAAAGAGAAGTTGGGGGTGATGCAAAATAAAAATAGGATAAAGGATAAGGGGGCTTCCATCAATCACGATTTGACGAGGAAGAAAAGGGAGGTACAGAGATTGCTAAATAACTGGCCTAGGAGAAAGAAAAGAGAGGAGAAAGCGGCAAAGGTAGGGTATTAGAAAATGAATGTGTATGAGATAATGTGGGTGTGGAACGAGGCTACACAGGTGCTAAGGGAAGTGCAGGGTAATTTGTTTCGTAGAAATTAAGAGAGCGGGTGTGGAGCTGAGGTGAGGAGTAGTGAAATTTCTTTACTGGAACGCAGCAGAGATAAAGAAAAAAGATAAGGAGTTATATACAAGAATTTAATTTCGGGGGACTAATTTGTGAGTTTGAAACAGTGTACAATGAAGATAGGATAAAGAAAATTAAAAAATGGTTAAAGACTCGAGGGGCTAAAGAGAGGGGGTTACGGTGTTATTTGGATGAGGGGGTTGATTTTAATTCGTGCATAGGGAAAAAACGAGCCTTTAGAGGTTGGGGGAGCTTTAAAAAAAATTGAAGGATAAGATAATATATAAGGTTGGGGAGATTCTGAAGGACTGGATGGAGGATAGAGGCTGAGTGGTGGTGAATGGGAGGGGGTGAGCTGTGAGAATTTGAATGTGAAAATGAAGGGGTACTTGCAAAAGAAAGTATTTAGGAACAAGCTTAGATTGTTGTGTAGAAAGAAAGAACAGGAAAACGAGGAAGACCTGAAAGAGGAGTTAGGACGTCCAAAGACAGAGAGGGACGTGTGAAAGATAATAAATAGGTTTAGGACGCGTAGAGTGGGAATAAGCGAGAAGACAGGTAATAAGGAGCAGAAGGAGTTTTTCAAAGAATTATTTCAGAGCTCAGATTTGAGAAAAAGAGAGGATAGGAGTAGAAAAGCAAAAAGATAGATAAACAGATAAAAAAGTTGACAGGGTCGAAGATGGTAGGGCTGGACAGGGTAGAGAATGAAGCGTGGGTGCTAAGCACACTAAAGGTTAGGAAGAGGCTAAAGGAGGTAGTGAAGAAAGTATGGAGAGGAAAGGGATTTCTAGGAGAGTAGAGAGAGGGGTTACTATGTTACTGTATTAAAAAGGAGACAGTAATAGGCGGAAAAGTTCTAGAGGCATAGCACTTATGAATACAACGCATAAAGTATACGCGTTTGTAGTGGCGGAAAGGCTGCTAAGGGATGTCGAGGAAAAAGGTATATTGACGATGGAGGAGACGGGAGGGGAGAGAGTCCTGATCGAGAGGGTAACGAATATTTATGAAGAGACAGAAGATAAGTTAAGAGAAGGATAGGGTATTCCTGAGGGATTCTGGATGGATAGTAGGTTAAGGCAAGCGTGTCCCTAGCCCAACACTTGTTGCGATCTTTATCGCGAATATGAAAAGTTAGCTAAAGGCTGGAGTTGTAGAAAAAACGAGGGTAAAAGGGGTTAGAATTTGGTCACTTGCGTATGCAGATAACAAAGTGTTGCTGACAAGAAGCAAGGAGGCCCTTAAGGAGATGATAAGGAGGTCGAGACGATACCTGGATAAGAATAGGTTAGAGTAAGGTAAGGAGGCGGAAGCGGTAAGGGCGGAAGTGCAAGTGAAAGGGAAAGACGGTGAGGAGCTAAAAGAGTTTTCGTACCTAGGTTACTTGTTTAGAAAAAATGAGGTAGTGGATGAACATATAAAAGATAGAGTGAGGAGGGAAAATGTGGTGATGTCACAGGTGTGGGGGCTCGAAAAGAAATGATTTGCAGATGATTTTAAAAGAAGAATGAAATTGTTTAATTTACTTGTGATGAGCATCCTATTATATGATGTAGAGGTGTAGGTGTTAAGAATGAAAGTAAGGAGGTAAATAGGAAGCAGGACAGGTATGACACTGGGGTTGAAAAGAAACAACGCCTAATTATATGATCCGAAGGGTGACGGAAAGAACGCGTTTAGGTACTCTAACGGAGAGTCGGACGTGTAAATATAATCAAAAAATTTCTTGCATTATTAAAAATTGTAGATTTTAAATACTCTCAAAGTTTAATATTTTTATGTTAAATTTGAATATAATATAATGGATACATACATATACATACATATATACACGGTGACCCATTTTAATCTATAATCCCAAATATTTTTTTAAATCCTTTATCTACGAAGAAATGGCTTGAACAAAGGTTGACCAGGACCAAGAAAGACATTTGACTGTATCAATCCACAGCCTAAAGTCTATAAACAAATTTATCCGGGCACCGATTTCAATCTAAGAAAAATCGTATTGACCTCTGGGTGACCTTGATAATTGACCTAAAGGTCAGGATGGTCAAGGTTATGTACACCTCAACATTTCATTGACTTTTGTGAAGCTTTTTGAACGTTTGTTCACCCCTCAAAACCAAGACAATTCAGAAAAAGGGCACCTGATCGTTCCTCAGACATTGGACCTTAATTTTTTACCTTTTCAAGGTCACAAAAACCATTTTTCCACAAGACATTTTTAAAGTAAAATTTCCCGTTTTTTTTAAATCTGCAGTTGGAAATAGGGGTTCTCGTTTAAGAAAAGGGTCTTACCTCAATTTGACTTTGAAAATTGACCTTAAAGTCAAAATTGATGGTACAGTCAAATGTCCTTCTGGGTTTTGGTCCACCTTTGTCTAGACCATTTTTTTTGT
>JAUELO010125771.1:0-17333 GCA_032357855.1 Amphibolips quercusostensackenii | reverse complement strand
CATGTGACTCGATGGGGGTTTCCATTTGAAAAATAAAAGTTGACCTTTAAATAACCTTGAAGGTCAACGCCAAGGTCAGCTTCAAGGTCACCATTCAGATCCTCGTCCAAAACCCTGAAACTTTTATCTCAAACATTTCTCTCGAAAACGCATATTTTCCCTGTTTGTGGGGGGGGGGGGGGTCCGATACTTTTTGATGATTTTTGAATTTTTTAAAATTCTTTTGAAGTATTGTATTTAAAAAAATTCCAAGGATTTTTTAATTGATTCCAATAAATTGATGGAATTTCAAAGAATTTAAAAAGTTTTAGGGAATATTAAAAAATTCCGAGTATTGTAAGAGCTTTAAAAAGTTTCTAGGGATTTCAAAGGATTGGAAATATTTTAAGGTATTTAAAAAAATTTTAAGGATTTTTGAATTTATATCTTTAATTTGAAGGAATTTCAAAGGATTTAAAAAATTTTAGGAAAATTTTTGAAATTCCAAGAAATTTTCAAGTGTTTCAAAAAGTTTAAAGGGATCAGAAATATTTCACAACATTTAAAAAAATTCCAAGGATTTTTGAATTAATTTTAATGATTTAAAGCAATTTCAAAGGATTTTAACAGTTTTGGGAAATTTTTTAAAATTCTAAGAAATTTTCAAAATCTTTAAAATATTTTTAAAAGATTAGAAATATTTTAGGATATTTGAAAAAAATTCCACAGATTTTTGAATAAATTTGAATGATTAAAGGAATTTTGAAAAGATTTTAAAAATTTTAGGGAATTTTTAAAAATCGCAAGGAATTTTCAAAGCTTTAAAAAGTTTCTAAGATTTTTATAAAATTTTAAAGCATTGGAAATATTAAAGGGCATTTCAAAAATCCCAAAGAATTTTCATTTGACTTCAATAATTTAAACGAATTTCAAAAGATTCCAAAGCTTTTGTTAAATTTTTGAAAATTTCAAGGAATATTCATGAGCTGTAAAAAACTTTTAAAGGATTTTAAAATATTTTAAAAAATTTAAAATATTTTAGGAACTCTTGAAAAATTCATTAAATTTTTCAATAGATTTTAATAATTTAAAAGAATTCCAAAAGATTCCAAACATTGTACGGAATTTTGTAAAATTCCAAGGAATTTTTAAATGCTTTGAAAAGTTTTAAGGGATTTCAAAATATTTCAAAGGATTTAAAATATTTCAGGAAATTAAAAAAACAGAATTTTTCAAATAGATTTAAATAATTTGAAAAAAATCCAAAAGATTTCAAAGATCTTATGGAATTTTAAAAACTTTAAAAAATATTTATGAGCTGTAAAAAGTTTTAAGAGATTTCAAAATATTTTGAAAAATTAAAAATATCATAGAATTTTTCAATAGATTTCAATAATTTGGAGGAATGGCAAATAATTTTAAACATTTTAGGAAATTTTCAAAAATTTTAGGGAATTTTTAAGACCTTTAAAAGGTTTTAAGGAATTAGAAATATTTTAGGTTATTTAAAAATGCCAAAGATTTTAAATGGATTTTAATAATTTGAAGGAAATTTAAATGATTGAAAAAATTTTCGGAAATTTTTTAAAATTCCAAGAAATTTTCAAGAGCTTTAAAAAGTTTCAAGGGATTTAAAATATTTTATGGTATTTAAAAAATGTCAAAGATTTTTTCATTAATTTTAATAATTTGAAGGAATTTCAAAGGATTATAAAAATTTTAGGAAATTTTTCAAAATTCCAAGGAATGTTAAAGAGCTAACTATTTCAAGGGATTTCGAATATTTCAAAGGATTGGGAATATTTTACGATATTTAAAAAAATTTTCAAGGATTTTTAATTTAATTTTAATGATTTGAAGGAATTTAAAATAATCAAAAAAGTTTAAGTGAATTTTCGAAAATTCTAAGACATTTTCAAGAGCTTTAAAAAGTTTTAAGAGATTTCAAAAGATTTCAAAGGTGTTGAAATATTTTCAGGTATTTTAAAAGATTTCATGGATTTTTTAATAGATTTCAGTAAATTAAAGAAATTTCAAAGAATTTAAAAGATTCAACTTATTTCAAGAATTTTAAGTAATTTCATAGGATTTTAAAGATTTTAAAAAATTGTTTTAATTTTTAAGTCATTTTTAAGAGCTTTAAAATTATAATTATCTTAGAAAGCTTCCTCTTTTAGATCAGAATATTAATTCTTTAATTGCCTGTTTTAACTCAAAATTATAATTCTATTGAAAAATTGCTTCTTTATGTCAGAATTATAGTTTTCTTGAAAAATTCTTTATTCCTAATCAGATTCATAATTATTTTCTAAAATTTCTCGTTCCAAGTCAAAATTATACCTTTTTTTTTAAATTTATGTTTATAAATGAAAATCATAATTCTTTTTGAAAATTTCTGATTCCAACTTAAAATTATAATTCTCCCTAAAAATTTTCTCTTGAAGGACAGAATTATAATTCCTTTGAAAAATTTCTTTTTCCAGATCTTAATTATATATTTTTTTCAGAAAATTTTTGGATTCAATTTAGAAAAACATATAATAATTGCTTCCGAAAATTTCCTGTTCCAACTCAGAATTATAATTTTTCTTAAATATTTTTGGTTAGGGAAAACACTTTCTTAAAAATTTTTTGTAGGGGAAATTAGAGAATAATAATTGTGATTCCTTTTCAGGTATCAGTGTCCTGATTGCGATATTGTATTCGGTAAAAAAAGGTCCCTTGCTCTTCATCGAAACAAAGCTCATTCAGGTAATATATTTGTTTATAAATATTTGATTAATTTTGTGAATTTTTTTTCTTTTAAAATCATTTTTTTAATTCTAGAGAGAGATTTTACACTATTGTTGAATCAGACGAAAAATTTGGAAAATTATCAACATGGTGGTGATTTTTCAAAACAAAATTGTATATTTTTTTCCAGAAAATTCGCGCGATACAACAAAATTTGCGCAGCAAAATTTTTCCTCTCTAAGTCTTTTACAAAAGGGTCCTGTTATACTTTTTAAATTTTTTTTTAAATTTAAACAATATATATTTTTAAAAAAATTATTTCTTTATTAAAAGTAAATAATATTTTTATTGTTTAAAGTTTCTAGAATTATTGTTTGAATTTAAGATTAAAAATAATTGAAAAAAAAAATTTGCATCGAGAAATGTACTTTTCTCAATTACTGTTATCTTAAATTCAATTCAGAATTTTTTATTTATTGGAAATAAATAATTATTTTTAATAACTTAGGTCTCTAGATTTATTGCTTGAATTTAAATTAACGATTATTGAAAAAAAATTTTAGCCAGAAATATATATTTTTTTAATTACTGTTATTTTTAAATTTAATCAAAATGATCTATTTATTAAAAATAAATAATTATTTTTAATGTTTAAAGTTTCTAGAGTTACTGCTTGAATTTAAATAAAAAATAATTGAAAAAAATTTCACCGATGAATATATTTTTTTTCAGTTACTATTATTTTAAAATGAGTTAATAATTTTAGAACCTTCAAACATTGAAAATAATTTTTTTGGGGACTAAAAAATCCCGAAAAGTAAAATTTCTGTAAAGTAAAATTTCTGAATAATAAAATTCCTAAATTATAAAAATCCCGACAAAAAATTGTCGAATTAGAAAATTTTCGAACTATGAAATGCACAAATTTAAACAATATATATTTGAAAAAAAATTTCTTTTTTAAATAAATGATATTTTAAATGTTTAAAGTTTCTACAATTATTGCTTGAATTTAAAATAACAATAATTGAAAAAACCTTGCATCTAGAAATGTACTTTTTTCAATTACTGTTATCTTAAATTCAGTTCCGAATTATTTATTTATTAAAAATAAATAAAGTTTCTAAAATTATTGTTTAAATTTAAATTAACAATCATTTTAAAAAATTGAATCCAGAAATGTACTTTTTGCAATTACAGTTATCTTTAATTTAATTCAAAATTATTTATTTTTAAAATAAACAATTATTTTCAATAATTACAGTCTTTAGAATTATTGTATCAATTTAAATTAGCGATAATCGAAGAAAAATTGCAGACAGAAATAAATATTTTTTCAATTACTGTTATTTTTTAATATAATCAAAATTATCTATTCATTAAAAATAAATAATTATTTTTAATGTTTAAAGTTTTTATAATTACTGCTTGAATTTGAATTAACAATAATTGAAAAATGTTTCATCGACAAATATTTTTTTTTCAGTGACTGTTGTTTTAAATTCAATCAATAATTTTAGAATCTTTAAACATTAAAAATAATTTTTTTGGGGACTAGAAAATTCCGCAAAGTAAAATTTCCGGAAAGTAAAATTTCCGAATAATAAAATTCCCGAATTATAAAATTTCCGACAAAAAATTGTCGAATTATAAAATATCCAAACAAGGAAATTCCCAAATTTGAACAATATATATTGAACGAATTTATTTTTTCATTCAATAAATAATATTTTTAATGTTTAAAGTTTCTAAAATTATTGTTTGAATTTAAAATAACAATAATTTTAAAAAATTTGCATCTAGAAATGTACTTTTTTTAATTACTGTTATCCTAAATTCAATGCAGAATTATTTATTCATTAAAAATAAATAATTATTTTTAGAAATTAAACTTTGTAGAATTATTGATTGAATTTAAATTAACAATAATAATAAAAAAATTTGCATTCAGAAATGTACTTTTTTCAATCACTGTTATTTAAAATTTAATTCAGAATTATTTATTTATTGAAAATAAACAATTATTTTCAATAATTAAAGCCTCTAGAATTATTGTTTGAATTCAAATTAACGATAATTAAAAAAATTTGCAGCCAGAAATACATATTTTTTTAATTACTATTATTTTTGAATTCAATCAAAATTATCGATTTATTGGAAATAAATTATTATTTTTAATGTTTAAAGTTTCTAGAATTACTGATTGAATGTAAATTAACAATAATTGAAAAAATGTTTACCGATAAATATATTTTTTTTTAGTTACTGTTATTTTAAATTAAGTCAATAATTTTAGAATCTTTAAACATTGAAAATAATTTTTTTGTCGACTAAAAAATCCCGAAAAGTAAAATTTTCGAATAATAAAATTCCCGTATTAAACAATTACCGAAAAAAAATTGTCGAATTATAAATTATCCACACTAGAAAATTCTCAAATTTAAACATCGTATATTTAAAAAAAATATTATTTCTTTATTAAAAATAAATAATATTTTCAATGTTTAAAATTTCTAGAATTATTGTTTTAATTTAAATTAACAATTATTGAAAAAAAATTGCATCCAGAAATATATTTTTTTTCAATAACTATTATTTCACATTTAATCACAATCATTTATTTATTAAAAATAAATAATTTTTTCATGTTTTAAGTTTTTAGAATTATTTTTTTAATTTAAATTGACAATCATTTTTAAAAAATTTTATCCAGAAATATATTTTTGTTGAAATTCAATAATTAACTTTAGAATCTTTAAACATTAATAATAATTCTTTTAGGGACTGAAAAATCCAGAAAAATAATTTTTCCAACACTATAAAATTTCCGAATAAAAAAATTCTCGAATAAGAAAATTCCTGAATAATGAAATTCCCGACAAAAAATTGTCGAATTATAACATATCCGAACTAGGAAATTCCTAAATTCAAACATAATCTATTTAAAAAAAAAAATTATTTCTTTATTAAAAATAAATAATATTTTTTATGTTTAAAGTTTCTAGAATTATTGTTTGAATTTAAAATAACAATAATTGAAAAAAATTTGCATCTAGAAATGTACTTTTTTAAAAACTGTTATCTCTAATTCAACTCAGAATTATTTAATTATTAAAAATGAACAATTATTTCTGAAAGTTTAAGTCTTCAGAATTATTGTTTGAATTTAAATGAACCATAATTGAAAAAAAATTTCATTCATAAATATATATTTTTTTAATAACTTATTTTTTAATTCAATAAAAATTATCTATTTATTGAAAACAAATAATTTTTTTTAATGTATAAAGTTTCTAGAATTACTGCTTAAATTTGAATTAACAATAATTAAAAAAAGTTTTATTAACAAATTTTATTTTCAGTTACTGTAGTTTTAAATTCAGTCAATAATCTTAGAATCTTCAAACATTGAAAATAATTTTTTTGGGGACTAAAAAATCCCAAAAAGTAAAATTTCCGAATAATAAAATTCCTGACAAAAAATGGTCGAATTATAAAATATCCGAGCTAGGAAATTCCCAAATTTAAACAATATATATATTTTTTAAATTATTAATTATTAAATAAGTAATATTCTTAATGTTCAAAGTTTCTAGAATTATTGTTTGAATTTAAAATAACAATAATTGAAAGAAATTTGCATCCAGAAATGAACTTTTTTCAATTACTGTTGTCTTAAATTTAATTCAGAATTATTTATTTATTAACAATAAATAATACTTTTTAATAATTAAAGTATCTAGAATTATTGTTTGAATTGAAATTAACAATAATTTAAAAAATGTGCATCCAGAAATGTACTTTTTTCAATTACTGTTATCCTTAATTCAATTTAGAATTATTTATTTATTAAAAATAAATAATTATTTTTAATAATTAAGGTCTCTAGAATTATTGTTTGAATTTAAATAAACGATAATTGAAAAAAATTTTCAGCCAGAAATATATATTTTTTTCAATTACTGTTATTTTTAAATTTAATCAAAATTATCTATTTATTAAAAATCAATAATTATTTTTAAAGTTTAAATTTTCTAGAATTACTGATTGAATTAAAATTAACAATAATTAAAAAAAATTTATCGATAAATATATTTTTTTTTTCAGTCACTGTTATTTTTAATCTATTTAATAATTTTAGAATTTTTAAACATTGAAAATAATATTTTTGAGGACTGAAAAATTCCGAAAAGTAAAATTTCCAAGTTATAAAATTCCCGAATTAAAAAATTACCGACGAAAAATTGTCATATTATAAAATCCGAACTAGGAAATTCCTAAATTTAAACGTTTATTTTTCTTAAATATTATTTCTTTATTAAAGATAAATAATATTTTTAATGTTTAAAATTTCTAGAATTATTGTTTTAATTTAAATGAACAATAATTGAAACAAATGTATCCAGCAATATATATTTTACCATTACTATTATTTTAAGTTTAATTAAAATTATTTATTAGAAATAAATAATTATTTTTATATTATAAGTTTCTAGAATTATTTTTTGAATTTACATTGACAATCATTTTTAAAAAATTTCATCCAGAAATATATTTTTGTTTCAATTACTATTATTTTCAATTCAATCAATAATTTTAGAATCTTTAAACATTAAAAATAATCCTTTTAGGGACTGAAAAATCCAGAAAAATAAAACTCATGACTTTATAAAATTCCCGGATAATAAAATGCCGGAATTATAAAATTATCGAATAATAAAGTTTCCGAATAAGAAAATTACTGAATAATAAAATTGTCGAATTATAAAATATCTGAACTGGAAAATTTCAAATTTAAACAATATAGATTTTCTAAATATTCTTTTTTCATTTAAAATAAATAATATTTTTAATGTTTAAAGTTTCTAGAATATATTGCTTAAATTTAAAATAACAATAATTAGAAGAAATTTTTATCCAGAAATATATTTTTTCAATCACTGTTATTTTAAATTTAATAAAAATAATCTATTTATTAAAAATAAATATTTATTTTTATTTTTAAAGTTTCTTGAATTATTTTTTAAATTTAAATTGACAATAATTTTTTTTTAAATTTCATCCTGAAATATATTTTTGTTTCAATTACTGTTATTTTAAATTCAATCAATAATTTTAGAATCTTTAAACATTAAAAAAAATTCTTTTAGGGTATGAAAAATCCACAAAAATAAAATTCCCGACAAAAAAATTGTCGAATTATAAAATTTAAAATAAAAAATATTTTTGATGTTTGAAGTTTCTAGAATATATTACTTGAATTTGAAATAACGATAATTGAAAAAAAAATTCCATCCAGAAATACATATTTTTTTCAATTACTGTTATTTTAAATTCAATCAGAATTATTTAGTTTTTGAAAATAAGTAATTATTTTTAATATTTTAAGTTTTTAAAATTATTGTTTTAATTTGAAGCAACAATAATTTAAAAAATTTTCATCCAGAAATATATATATTTTTTTTAATTATTGTTATTTCACATTTAATCAATAATTTTAGAATCTTCAAGCATTAAAAATAATTTTTCTAGGGACTGAAAAATCCTGAAAAGTAAAATTCCCGGATAATCAAATTTCCGACATTGTGAAATTTTTGAATAATAAAATTTTTGACAAAAAATCGTCGAATTATAAGATATCCGAACTAGCAAATTTTAATGTTTCAAAATTCTAGAATTATTGTTTTAATTCAAATTAACAATAATTTAAAAAAATGCATCCAGAAAAATATTTTTTTTGATTACTGTTACTTTAAATGCAATCAAAATTATTTCTTCATTAAAAAAAATTATTATTTTTATGTTTTAAGTTTTTAGAACTATTTTTTGAATTCAAGTTAGCAATGATTTTAAAGAAAATTTCATCCAGAATTATATTTTTCTTTAATTACTGTTATTTTAAATTCAGGCAATAATTTGAGAATCTTTAAACATGAAAAATAATTTTTTTAAGAACTGAAAAAGCCCGAAAAATAAAACTCCCGACACTATGAAATTCCCGAATAAGAAAATTCTTGAATAAGAAAATTTCCGAATAATAAAATTCCGACAAAAAATTGTCGAATTATAAAATATCCGAACTAGGAAATTCCTAAATTTAAGCAATATATATTTTTTACAAATATTGTTTTTTTATTAAAAATGAATGCTATTTTCTATGTTTAAAGTTTCTAGAATATATTACTTAAATTTAAAATAACAATACTTAAAAAAAAAATTAATCGAGAAATATATATTTTTTTCAACTACTGTTATTTCAAATTTAGTCAATAATTTTAGAATCCTCAAGCATTAAAAATAATTTTTCTGGGGACTAAAAAATCCCAAAATGTAAAATTCCCTTATAACCAAATTTCCGACATTGTGAAATTTCCTAATAATAAAATTCCCGACAAAAAATGGTCAAATTATAAAATATCCGAACTAGCAAATTTTAACGTTTAAATTTTCTAGAATCATTGTTTTAATTCAAATTGACAATAATTGGAAAAAATGTATCCATAAATATATATTTTACAATCACTGTTATTTTAGGTTTATTTAAAATTATTTATTAGAAATAAATAATTATTTTTATATTTTAAGTTTCTAGAATTATTTTTTGAATTCAAAATTATATATTTTTTTCAATTACTGTTATTTTAAATTCAAGCAATAATTTTATAATCTTTAAACATCAAAAATAATTCTTTTAGAGACTGGAAAATCCCGAAAAATAGAATTCCTGACACTATAAAATTTTTGAAATAAGAAAACTCTTGAATAAGAAAATTCCCGACAAAAAATTGTCGAATTATAAAATATCCGAACTAGGAAATTCTTAAATTTAAACAATATATATTTTTTACAAATATTTTTTTATTAAAAATAAATAGTAGATTTAATGTTTAAAGTTTCTAGAATATATTGCTTAAACTGAAAATAACAATAATCGAACAAAAATTCCATCTATAAATTCAAATTTTTTCTAATTACTGTTATTTTAAATTTGATCAAAATTTTTTATGTATTTATTAAGAATAAGTAATTATTTGTGATGTTTAAAGTTTCTAGAATTATCGTTAAAATTTAAATTGACAATAATTTAAAAAAAATCATCTAGAAATATTTTTATTTTTTCAATTATTATTATTTCTAATTCAATTAATAATTTTAGAGTCTTCAAGCATTAAAAATAATTATTCTGGAGACTAAAAAATCCCGAAAAGTAAAATTTCCGACATTGTAAAATTTTCGAATTATAAAATTCCCGACAAAAAATTGTCGTATTATGAAACATCTGAAATAACAAATTTTAATGTTTAAAATTTCTAGAATTATTGTTTTGATTTAAATTAACAATAATTTAACAAAAAATTTCATCCAGAAATATTTTTTTTTTCAATTACTGTTATTTTAAATTCAATCAAATTCATTTATGTATTAAAAATAAATAATTATTTTAATGTTTTAAGTTTCTAGAATTATTTTTTTAATTAAAAATTAACAATAGTTTTTGAAAAATTTTATCTAGAAATATATTTTTGTTTCAATTACTGTTATTTTAAATTCAAGCAATAATTTGAAAATCTTCAAACATTAAAAATAATTCTTTTAGAGACTGAAAATGCCCGAAAAATAAAATTTCCGACACTATAAAATTCCTGAATAAGAAAATTCTTGAATAAGAAAATTCGCGAATAATAAAATTTCCGACAAAAAATAAAATATCCGAACTAGAAAATTCCAAAATTTAAACCATATATTTTGTTAAATATTATTTTTTTATTAGAAATAAGTAATATTTTTTATGTCTAAAGTTTCAAGAATATATTGTTTAAATTCAAAATAACAATAATGAAAAAAAATTTCATCCATAAATACATATTTTTTCAATTACCGTTATTTTAAATTTAATCAAAATTATTTATTTATTAAAAAAAAATTATTTTTAATACATAAAGTTTTTCGAATTATAGTTTGAATTTAAATTAACTGTAATTAAAGAACCTTTACGTCCAGAAAAATATATATATTTCAATTACTTTTATTTCAAATTCAATCAATAATTTTAGAATTTTTAAACATTGAAAGTAATTTTTTTGGGGGACTGAAAATTTCTGAGTAATAAAATTTTCAAATATTAAAATTTCCGAACAGTTGATAATATTACCAAACTGAAAAATTCCCGAATAGTAAAATTCTAGACAGAAAATTGCCAAATTATAAAATATCGACACCAGAAAATTCCCGATTTTTAACCATTAACATTATCTTTATTTAAAAAAATTATGTTCAAAGTTTTTAAAAGTATTGTTTGAATTCAAAATAACTATAATTGAATAAGACATTTTATCCAGAAATATTTAGAAATTTTACAATTCGGCAATTTTCTAGGATGACTGAAAAATTCCGAAAAATAAAATTACCGAATAATAAAATTTCCGAACAGTTGATAATATTATTGAATCGGAAAATTGTCGAATAATAAAATTCTCGCATTGCAAAATTCCCGACAGTTTATAATATTCAAGAATTTAAACAATCAAAACATACTTTATTTTATAAATGTTATTCATAAAAAACACAATAATCAAATATTTTTATCCAAAATAAAATATTTTTAATGTTTGATGTTTTTAACATTTTTGTTTAAATTTAAAACAACAATTATTTTAAAAATAAATATTTCGGAATAAAATTTGTTTCAATTATAGTTGTTCCATATTCAAACAATTTTGTGGAATTTTATTAATCAGGAATTTTCCAGTTCGGAAATTTTATTATTCTGAAATTTTATTAATTGGAAATTTCATCATTCGGGAATTTTATTTTTCTGGATTTTTCAGTCGTCCCAATTTTTCGGGATAGCTGATAAATGCCAAAAAATAAAATTCCCGACACTGTGAAATGCCCGAATAATAAAATTCGCGAATAATAGAATTTTTCGAATATTATAATTCTGGAATTCGAAAAATTTCGGAAGATGAAATATTCAAACAGTTTATAATATTACCGAAATACAAAATTCACGAATAGTTGAATTCCCGACAATTTATAGTATTACCGAATTGGAAAATTCCCGAATTGAATCAATTGTTTAAGTGAATATTAGTTATTTATTAAAAATACAATAAATATATGTTTTTATTTTTAAAAAATTATTGTTTAAATTTAAAACATCAATAATTTGAAAAACTTTAAACTTAAAAAATAATATTTTCTTCTAAAAATATTTGATAATTGTAATTTTAGTAAATAACATTTAATTGTTTCAATTCGGAAATTCGGAAATAAAGTGAATTTTCAGTTTTCAGTTTCGATTTCTCGGTATTGACCATTTTTTTCTGAAGTATTTTTGTCACTAAAAATTTTTCAAATGCCTGAAAAAATTCTCCTATTTAAAAAAAGTATTGACAATTTTTCCAAAAACAAAGGTGCATTAAACAGGAATTATCTTTTATGAAAAAAATCTGAAAAAAATGGGAAGACTTTTTTGAGTTTCAGAAGTGTAGAAAAATTGAAATTAAACGAAATTTATAAACTCTGCAAAGAATAAATTTTTTGAACATTTTTTTCGAGTGCGGCTCACTAACTTGCACATCTATCGATTCCTTATTTTTTTATTTTTAATCTACCTTAACGATTTTATAATAATAATATCATTAGGCATAGATATTTTTTTAAATCTTTTATCATTTTTTTGTTATTAAATTTTTGAAAATTATTTTTGATTGGACCGCTTGGACTACAATCTAAAGCTTAAATCTAAAAACTCAATATTTTTTTTAAGCGGAAATAATTTATCTGATTTTCTGGGCCTTTATAATTATAGTAACAGTCCATATTGTAACACGATATTAGTCCGATTCTTATCAACCGAAAGTGACTTAACTGCGCACAATCTAAACTGTTTCTGGGAGTTCTTACTTCTTGGTTGATTTTTTTTCCATGCGGCATAATAAACAAATCGATAAGGCCATATCAAAAAAATATTCAAAAATATTTTCAAAAACCACGAAAAATACGTGTCAAAAATAAAAAAAATATATAAATATTGTCAACTTAAAATTGAATAGTTAAATTTTCAGTAAAAAAAATTAATTCTCTACCAAAAAAAAAATAATATGCTACAAAATACTGAAATTCAAAAATAAAGAAATGCATCGTTAACCCAAAAGATAAACTTTCAACAAAAATAGTGTAATTTTTACCTAAAATAGGTACATTTGCAACTTAAAATGAATTAGTTTAATTTTTAGTACAAAATTAATTTGCAACAAAAAAAATGCAACGAAATAGTTAAATTTTTAATGAAACAGATGAATTTTAAGCAAGAAAATTAAATTTCTATAAAAAAATATTTTCAACAAAAAATAGAATAACTAAATTTTTAGATGAAAAAAATAATTTTCAGATGAAAAAATAATTTTCGGATAAAAAAATAATTTTTGGATAAAAAAATAATTTTTGGATAAAAAAATAATTTTCAGATGAAAATTTTGGATAAAAGAAATAATTTACAGATAAAAAAAAACTAATTTTTAATTTTAAAAAACTAATTTCCAATCAATGAAATTAATTATCAATCAAAAAGATGAATTTGTCACTAAGAAGATTAACATATTCTACCACAAAAGACAAGTTTCTATCAAAATACTAAATAATTAAATTTTCATCTGAAGAAGATAAATTTTCAATAAAATATGAAATAGTTTAATCCTCAGTTTGAAAAATCACTAAAATAAAGATTTTTACAAAATAATTCAATTTTGAAAAAAAGATTTTTGAATTAAAATTATGAAACATTGACAAAAAACATTTCGAAGAAAATAGTCCTATTTTTAACTAAGTTAACATAGTTGAATTAAAAAAAAGTATGAATCTTTCACCAAAACAGATTAATATTAAACCAAACAGTTTTGATTTTTAACAAAAAAAAATGTAAAATTTGTACTAAAATAGATCAATTTACAACCAAAAAGTTTGATTTTTAACAAAAAAGAATGACCAACAAAATTATTAAATTTTTAACTAAATAAAGATAAATTTTCAACCAAAAGTAATAAATTTCTATAAGAAAAAATACATCTTTGACAAAAAATGTAATAATTACATTTTCAGTTACAAAAATTAATATTCAGTTAAAAAGAAAAATTTCAATTGAATTTGCAAGTCTAAAAGACTAATATTTTCTGCAAAAAAGTTGAATTTTTAACCAAAAAATATGAACTTTCTACGAAAAAATTTAATTTTTAACTACGAAAAAAAAAGTTTTCAACCAAATAAATAAATTTTCACCAAAAAATATAAGTTTTCGGTGGAATAGTTAGATTTTCAGACTAAAAAATTAATTTTTTCTTTGAAAAAAGGATTATTTAAATAAAATAGTTGAATTAAAAAAAAAAAAAATAAATTTAAAAAAAAATGGTGAATCGTCTATAAGAAAGGACAAATTTTCTACAAAACGCATACATTTTCAACCAAAAAAAATTAAGAAATTTTTAACCAAAGATATGCAAAATGCATCTTTTAACATTTTCAACTTCAAATAAAATAGTTAAACTTTCAGCAAGAAAAATAAGTTCTCAAGAAAACAAATAATTTGCAACAAAGTTGTTAAATTTTTAACTAAAACAGATAAATTTTCAACTGAAGCAAAAACTTATTTTCAACAAAATATTAAAATTTTTAAATAAAAAATGAATCCTTAACCAAAAAGTTTAATTTTTACGTAAAAAAATATAATTTCAAGCGAAAATGCAACAGTCACGTTTCCAGTTTAAAAAATTAATTTTTAACTGAAAAAATTGATTTTTTAATATAATACTTAAATTTTAAAATACTGAAATAAATCCTCATCCAAAAAGATAAAGTTTCAACTGATGAGATTTTTGTATGAAAAATGATGAATTTCCAATAAAATAGTTTAATTTTTACCTAAAATATATACATTTTCAACTTAAAATAGAATACCTAATTTTTAGTAAAAAAAAATTAATTGAAACGAAAAAATTCAACGAAATAGTGTAATTTTCAAGCAAACAGATAAATCTTCGAACAAGAAGATTACATTTCTATGAAAAAATATTTTTAACAAAAAGTGGAATAATTTCATTTTCAGTTTAAAAAAATTAATTTTAAATTTTTAAAAATTTTCATCAGAGAAATGAATTATCAACCAAAAAGTTTTAAAAATAATTGAAAACAAAATTTAAACAAAATAATTCAATTTTGAAAAAAAAGGTTTTTAAAAAAAATGACAAATCGTCAAAAAAAATGTAAACAAATAGTTCCACTTTCAATTTAGTTGGTTAAATTTTTTACAAAAAAAGATTTCAGTAAAAAAATTTTTTTTTTTTGCACCAAAAACCAAAAAAAATTATTTTGAACAAAACAGTCAAGTCCTCAACCAAAACATATTAATTCTAAACCAAAAAGTTGCGATTTTTAACAAAAAAATTATGGAATTTTTATAAAAACAGATAAATATTATTCTGGAAAAAAATTAAGTATTTTCGTTCTCATTTAGAAAAATTAATTTTTAATTTTAAAAAACAAATTTTCTACTGAAGAAATTAATTTCCAAACCAAAAAAATACATTTTTAATTAAATGAATTATTTTTCAAAGAAATATTTGAATTTTTAAAGGAGTTTTTAATCAAATATAAAATAATTAAATTTTTAGTTAAAAAAATTGATTAAAAAATAAAAATTGTCAACAAAATAGTTTATTTTTAAATTCTAAAAAATTTTTCAACTAAAATAGTGAATCATTTACAAAAAAAAAAATTAATTTGTAACAAAATAGTTCTACTTTCAATTAGGTTTGTTGAAGTTTCATCTTTTGAACAAAATTATTAAATTTTTAACCAAACAAAAAATTAACTTTAAATTTTAAAAAATTATCTTCAACCAAAGAAATTAATTTTAACCAAAAAGATACATTTTTAACCAAGAAGATCAATTTTCTACCAAAAAAGATGATTTTTTTACAAAATTCATCAATTTTTTACCAAATATTTGTTGAAAATTGATAAATTTTGTAAAAAAATAATCTCTTTTATTAGAAAATTAAGCTTTGTTGAAAATTTATTATTTTAGGTAAAAATTCATTTTTTTGGTTGAAGATTATAATTTTTTTTTAATGAAAATTAAATTTTTGGAACTGAAAATGTAATTATTACATTTTTTCTCGAAGTTCTATCTTTTTGTTAAAAATTTAATATTTTCGGTTAAAAATTCATAATTTTGTTCAAAATTCGTTCTCTTTTTGGTTGAAAATATATTTTCTTGGTTAAAAATATATTTTTTTGTTTAAAAATAAATTTTTTCGTTAAATATTCATCTGTTCTGGTAAAAATTGCATATTTTTCGGTTAAAAATCACAACTGTTTGGTTTAAAAAAATCTGTTTTGGTTGTGGATTCAAATATTTTGTTGAAAATTCGTTTTTTTGGTACATGATCAATTATTTCAGTTAAAATTTTGTTTTTTAAATTAAAAATTGGACTATTTTGTTAAAAAGTATTATTTCTTAATTTTAATTTTTTCAACTGAAAATTTAACTATCCCATATTTAATTGAAAATTTATATTCTTCAGTTGAAAATTCAATTATTTGGTTTTGGTTAAAAATTCATTTCTTTATATAAGAATTTGAGTATTTTGTTAGAAATTAGTTTTTGTTTGGTTTGAAAATGATTTTTTTTACTGAAAATGTAACTATTCTATTTTAAGTTGAAAGTTGATCTGTTTTAGGTGAAAAATCAACTATTTTATTACAAATTATTATTTTTTCAAAATTTTTTTGCTCACTGAAAGCTTGTCTATCGTTTTTTAAGTTAAAAGTATTAAAAAGTGCATTTTTGCATTCATTTGATTGAAAATTCAATTATTGTCTTAAACATTTTGATTGTTGAAAATTCATTTCTAGGAACACTTTATTAATTCCGTTTGGTTAAAATTTTTTTTTAGTTAGAAATGCATATTTTTTTTTTAATTTGTCTTTTTTTGTCAAACAGTTCATTTCTGGGTTAAAAAGTCAACAATTTGGCTAAAAATTAATTTTTTTATTGCACATTCATCATTTTAATTAAAAATTCATTTTTTTGGTTGAAAATTTAACTATTTTGTTGCAAAAATCCTTTTTTTTTAGTTAAAAATTAATTTTTTAATTTCAAAATCTAACTCTTGCATTGAAAATTTATATTCTCTAGGTGAAAATTTATTCATTTGGTTGAAAACTCGTCTTTTTTGAGTTAAAAATTAAATTTTTTCAGTAGAAAGTTCATATTTTTTAGTTGAAAATTTTACTTTTTTGTTTAAAGTTAATTTTTTCGTGTTTAAAATTCAACATTTTGGATTGCAAGTTTTTTATTTATTTACAAAAAAATTTATTTTGGTGAAAAATTCTACTTTTGTTAAAAAATCTATTTTTTTGTAGTTAAAAATTAATATTTTTCAACTGCAAATGTAGCTATTATACTATTTTTGATTGGAAAATTATATTTTGCAGGTGAAAATTCATTTATTTTGGTGAAAACTAATCTATTTTAGTTGAAAATTTAATTATTTTGGTAAAAAAAATCATATGTTTAGGTTGAAAATTAAATATTTTTGTTAAAAACCATTTTTTTGTGT
>JAUELO010125680.1:0-17335 GCA_032357855.1 Amphibolips quercusostensackenii | reverse complement strand
AAAAGAACCTGAAATACAGGTTGAAATATGTCTGTAAATTTTTATAATAAAAAATTTTTTAACGCTTATAGGAGCAGTATAGACTTTCACAAACATCACCTATTCTCTACGGAAAAAATACATTCATAAAATAATCTTGATTGAGTAAATTCAGTTATTTACTAAAATTCATTTTTAAACTGATCAATGATTGAAATCTAGGCATCTGGTAGTTTTGTTTCCGAAAAAATCCGGTGTAAAATATTTTTTTGAGAAAACGCTATATTAATTGGCCCTATTTGACTTACTGAAAATGCTACCAGAAATGCGGGAGAAACCAGTTTTTTTTTATTTAAATTATTTCCAAACGCTACGGTTGCGTGGACGGATAATTCCCATTGCATTGTAGAGAAAAATGTCTAACAGAAGAAAGAAATAGAACAACATTATGATAAAGTTTTGTGATTAAAATAATCCGCTATCTTTGATAGGTTCCGAGTTATGATACATTATTGTTGATTCCAGAAAAAAATAATGTTTTATCTCTAATAGGTCATAAGTTATGATTCCTTAAAGTTGACCATTTGTGATTATTTTTAGGGTCAAAAAAATAAAGTTTTGTTTTTTGAAAATAAGTCATCCCAGATTAAGTTTGCGTTAATTATGCTTAAAAATAAAAAAGAGTATGCAAAAATTTTCGTACAACTGAAAAAAAAGTTTTTTCAGCTCAATTAGTTTAGGAATGGCGGGGTTTCAAAAATGCCATTTTTTTGGTCATTTCCAAAAAGTTTTGTTTTTGGAAAATACCTCTTTTCCTGTGAGTTTTGCAGCCAAATTTCTAAAAAATAAATGAAGTGGAGTCAATTCAGCGTAGGTGCAAAAAAAAATGTCCTAGCCCTAATAGGTCACGAGATATAACCTCGGAAAGTGCACTCTTTTTGCATAGAGGCACCTGAGCGTACCTTAAAGCAGAACTACGGCCATATTTTAACATTTTTGTCCCAAGTAAGTGTGTACAATTAATTGCAAATGCACAATATTATTATTTTTTTATTAATGAACAAATAATTGTTTATAATAAAATCTTGCTATCACCACTTTTTATCACTTTTGATACATTTTTTAGTACTTTTGTGTCAAAAAAGTGATTATAATTGATTGAGAATGTGCAATATGTTTTTTTTATTAATAATTAAATAATTTTTTTAAAACTGTTATATTAATGTTATAACACAATCTTGTTATAACCACTTCCGAGTAATTTTTCAGTACTTTTGTGGCAAGAAAGTGATTATAGTTGTTTGTAAATGTAATATATATTCTTCTATCAATAAAAAAATAGTTTTTTAATAATTGTTTGAAATAAAATTTAATTCCATACTTATTTCCGGGACACTTGTAATTCGCAGTGATTTTTATAAATTGTAAATAATATGCTGTGATAATTTTTTACATTAAAAACAGGTAAGTAATTGATTAGTTAGAAGTAATTACATATCAAATGTAAGTCATTATTTCAAAAAAATTTATAAATAAAGAAGTAATTAAATAAATTGGTTGCATCTAAAAGTTCTTTAAATAATTTCATAGAATAGTTTAATACGTTAAAATTATGTGACTGAAAAATAAAATTCAAAATGTACTTACTTTCAACTAATCAATTACTTACTTGTTTTTAATGTAAAAACTGTTTGCTGCATAATATTTATAATTTACAAAAATAACTGCGAATTACAAGTGTCCTAGAAATAAATGTGAAATCAAATGCAGAAAAAGTATTTATGAGAAGATATTGTTACAAAAAATTATTAAAAAACTATATCTTCATTAATAAATAAATAAATATAAATATATATATATATCACATTTTCAGACATTTATAATTACTTTCTTGTCACAAAAGTACTCAAAAATGACTTAAAAATTATTAAGAAAAGATTTTGATAGAAGCAATTATTATTGAAATTATTTGATTATTAATAAAGAAAACATATTACACATTTTTAATCAATTACCATCACTTTTTTGACACAAAGGTACCGAAAAACGTTTAAAAAGTAATCTAAAGTGGTAATAGAAAGATATTGTTATCAACAATTATTTTTTAGTTAATGACGAAAAAAATGGTGCATTTGCAATGAATTGTACACACTTACAAGCAACCTATAAGGGCTAGGACTTTTTTTTGGCACTCACGCTAAATTGACTCCACTTTCCTTTATTCTTTCAAATTCAAATTCAAATTCGAATTTAAATTTTTGCATACTATATTTTATTCTCAGGCATTATCTACGCGAGCTGAACCTGGGACGATTTATTTTCAAAAAACAAAACATTTTTTTTGCCCCTAAAAATAGTTACAAATGGTCAACTTTGAGGGATCATAACTTTTGACCTATTAAAGGTAGAAGACTGTTCGTGGAAATCACAGAAAATTAAGGCTTCTTTCCCTCACCTGCAGAACACTTTTCTATAAAGTAATTAGGTACACAGGTACACAGTGTTTTTTGAGACTGAGCGATTTTTTGACAAAAATCCAAAAAAGTTGGGACTTTTCCATGTACCATAACTTAAAACCTATTGAAGATAGCGGATTATTTTACTAGCAAAATTCTCTCATAATTTTGTTTTCTGTTTCACTGCTGTTAGACATTTTGCTCTACAATGCAATGGGAATTATCCGTCCACGCAAAAGTAACTTTGGAAAATAATTTAAAAAAAGAACGTGTTCTCCTCGTATTTCTGGTAGCATTTTTAGTATGTATGATAGGACCTCTTAATAAAACGTTTTCTCAGAAAAAATAGTACAATTGATTTTGTCGAAAATTTCACTCATTTTTTCGACGTAATGCCTGGACTATTGAGAATTCAAAGAAGAAAGGTGTTTTATGGGAAATACTTCTAAATGGCATATTTTCTGACGTTAATAAAAAACTGCAATAAGTTGCAATGAAATTTAATGTTTTAATTGTTATTTTATGCTTTTCTCATTAACTGTATTTTTCCTCTTCTAATAAAAAATTACTGAGAAAATTCTATACAATATAACAAAGGTTGTTATCATTTACGTACTTAAAATTCCTAAAATTCAAAGTCAAAATATAATAAATTTTCAACAAAATAATTAAATTTTCAAACGAAAAGATTAATTTTCTGACAAAAGAGATAAACTTACAACCTAAGAAGATGAATTTCCAACAACAAGAACATAATGTTCAAACAAACATTTGCATTTAACACCACATATTTAAATTCTAATACAAAAAAAATTTTTTCAATAAGATAGTTAAACTTGTAACAAAACAGTTAAATGTTTAATCAAGTTCAGTTGAATTTTCGAACACAATTTTATTTACGACAAAAATGTTTATTTCTAACTAAAATAAATTTTTAAAGAAAAAATATAAATTTCCAATCCTAAAGGACAAATTTTTAACACATTAGTTAAATTTTTCACCAAAAAATATGGCATTGTCTTAATAGTTGAATTTCCAAAGAAAAAATATTTAAATTAAACAAAAGTTTAATTTTCCAGCAAAAAAGGACAAATTTTTGTAAATACTCGTAAATTGAAAAAAAAACTTAAACTATCAAATCCAAATTTTTGCCGAAAGACACCCATTGAATTACACAAAAAAAAGAGAGAAATGTTTAACAGAATAGTTAAATCCACATTCAAGAAGATAAAGTTCCAATAAATAAAAGATAAATTTTGCAATTAATGGTCAGATTTTCAACTCAAAAATATACTTATGATAAAAAATAAAAACGTTAAATTTTTAGTTAAAACATGTTCATTTTCAACAGAAAAAATAATAATTTTCAACCATTTGAATTCACAAAAAAAATTTTTTTTCAAACAAAATACATACATTTTCACCGAAATCGTTGGATTTAAAAGCAAAAAAGACGAATTGTCTACAAGGCAGTTGAATGTTGAATTTAAAATTTAATTTTTACCCAAAAAATCATTATTTTTCACAAAATTTTTTAATGTTTTATGGTTGGGGTTAAGAGAGTGAAATTTTCTGCGGAATTACTCATCGACCTAGGATCAAATTATATTGAAATATGTCCAGAAAAAAATTTTTTTAAATGTTGGTATTTAGGAACCTCTCTATTCCAGAAAAAAATACTACTTTGTGATATTTATGAAATTTACGCTTATTAAAATAATTTTTTAATGGTAAAGCTACATATCTGAAATAAATTTATTTTATGAAATTTATTTAATGAGCCTAATTAATTTTAACATAGGTTAATGCTTGAAAATTTAAATAAAAAATTGTATTTTTTAGAAGAATATTTCTTTCACTTTCATGTTTTGTTCATAAAATGAGTTTTTCAAAGAAAAAATGATTGCACATTGCGGAATTGTAAAATTCTGAAAATATGCGTCACACTTTAAAATTGTGATCGCCACGTCAAGAAAAGTCAAACAACTACAATAACAGTTTGAATTTTTAAATATTTAGTTTTTGTGGCAAATTCCGTTTTTACACAAGTTTTTCTCTGCAAAAAGTCAAGTTTAGACAAAAACCGTTTTAAATATGACAACAAAGTAGTACTCGTTTTCTTACTTTGTAAGTACTTATTATTTATCCAAAGAAGGTACATACTTGCTGTGAAAAAATTTTACTCAAGATTTGAAATAACATGACAATTTTGAGTTTTTAAAGAGCTTTCATTATAATGTATGATAAAGGCTCATTAATTATTGAGAAAAAGTTTTACATAAATAAATAGAATAAGCCATAATTAAAAATAATTGTATGTATATATAATTTTTCAATTAAAACAAATAAAAACTAAGAGATTCATTTAATTCAGGTATGGACATTAATTATCGTTTTACAATGAAATTTGATCTTATTTAAATTTGGAATTATTAAAATTTTTTTTTATATTTCCACATTTATGCCAACTTTCTTTTCGGCCTTCTTTGCATTTTCGTAACCATAAAAAGAAGTTTTTCTTCATTTAGAACAATGTCTTTATTGTTAACATGGAAGATATTTTCGATTTTTTCTCTTTTCTTGCCAAACTGATAACAAATAAATTATAAGAAGAAAAGTGCGTAAAAATTTATTATTCATAGTAAAAATAATTGCTCACTGTCACTTCTTTCGAGAAAAAGTGTATAATAGATTGCTTGGTAAGTACTTGAACAAAATTTTGAAAGTATTTTTTATTCCAGAAAAAAATTTATTGTTAAACTATGAAACATTCTGTTCGAAATAGTGCAATTCTGAAACTTAATTTACATTTTTAACGTAATATACTATTTTTTATTACTTGCTTCATCCACAAAAAAAATTTCTTTATTAAAAAAACTGCTTCTTAAGAATACATGAAAAGTTTTTAGAATTATACGAATTTTTGTTAATTCAAAGAAGTATTTTATTGAAAAGACCAACTTTATTATCAAACAAACCAAATATTTTATCTGCCAAAAAATTCAGTGAAAATATTAAGACTTTGTTGAGCCAACAAAATACTTTTGTTTTCATATAATAGTCATATTCTGTAATTGAACTGAAATGTCAAACGTTAAGTAAGATAAACGAGTAGAGATAAAATTGAGAAACGTCCCTCAAAGAATAGTCTTTGAATTAAATCACTTTTTAAGAATTTCACATTAATTAACAAGAAATAATTTTGTAAAAATGTTATTTAGATAATAAATCATAATTTTTCTTTCTAACCTGTATATTTTAATTATTTACAATTTGTGAATAGTAGTATTAAATTACTCAATAATTTTTGTGCATGTTTTGATGAAATTAGGTTCAAATTGCGGAGAAATTCCCTGACCCTAAAATTTAATGAAAAAATTATTAAGAAATAGTTGAATAAATATTACAATCTTATTGCAATGTCGTCAAAAAAAATATTACTGCCTAAGCATTTTTTACAATTGCTAAAAAATTAATGAATATGAGAAAAAGCTAACTGTCCTAAGGAATTTTTTGTTTAATTTATGTAAACTGCTTCGATGTAACATGGAACCAAATCATAAATTCAAAAAATCTCCTGAACAGCGGTGTAAAAATTGACACTGTAGAGATGTACAAAACTAATATTTTTTTATAAGAAAAAGTTTTTTTGCATTAGAAATCCTTTTTAATTATTTTTTCAAATTAGTGTGATAAGTTTCTGATATTGATAAACATGGCGAGTTATCTGACATTACCAAAAACCCTATGTCACAATGCTTTTAAATTTTTATACAAATACTTAAAATTAAAAAAATATAATTTTTTAAATCAACCACAAATTTGTTCTCAGAAATAGTGAATCAGCTTTATTTTTACAATAAGAGAAATCTGTGTTTTGGCCGTTTTTGAAAAATTAGGCTGCTTTCAGAAATTTTAGAATCTTTAAAAATTTCTTAAATTAAAGCATAATATGCCTTGTACTTCAAAAATATTATCAAAGTTTTTATTAGAATCAACGCAATGCCTTGCGATTGCTTTTTTTTCTTTAAATAATGCAAACACACAAAAAATGTTATGTGCGGTGAACAAGACCACCATATAAGTCGGGACCAAAAGTCCTGAAGCCTGGCTTTAAAGATTTATTACTCGGCGACAAAACATCGCACGATGTTAACTCGAAGGCAGAAACATTCTTTAACATTATACTTGTAAAACAATATAAGTATAATTTTTATTTAAATTTTTTTGTCTTTTTCGTGACAAAAAATGTTTGTTAAAAAAGAAGAAATGACCACAAATCGACGTAGTGTGAGTTAAGGGTGATTTCTACTGTTTTTTTATATATTTTCTGTCACAGGAGAGACAACAAATTTTTGAGGAAAATTAAACTGACATTGTTTTACAAGTATAATGTTAAAAAATTGACTTAACATTTTGCGATTATTTGTCACCGAGTGATAAAGCTTTAAAGCCAGGTGTTAATGCTTTTGGTTTCGATTTTAGATGCTTCTGGGTTCGCTGAATTCGACTCTGGAATTCGTTTGACACCATCCGGTCTTCGTTTATCCCCTACCTGAAAAAACAGCTGAAAACCGATTTTTCTGATAAGGCCTTTAGAAAGAAGAGTATTTTCATATTTACAGGGTCGCTGAATAAAGTCATTGTTTATATCTAACCGTAAAAAAGCTTAAAAAGACTCAAACAACTTATTTTGTGGTTAAGCATAATTAGTGATGACTGAAACACTATTGTTTTTATGATCGCTAAATCAGAATAAAGTGTTTGTTGTTATCCATGCTACATGCTATCTTGTCAACGTCCAACAAAAGCATCTGAATTTTTTTGATATCGGCTTTCCATTTATTTTATATCTTAGTAAAATCGTTCTGCTTGTTCCTTGCTATAATCTCCTAAGTTCATTAAGATCGAGATAGTAAATAAAAAAGTGCAGCTTTAGGTTCATTAAACATTTGATTTACCTAAAGTTTCTCACCATAGCTACTATATTTTTGTAGCCACTACTCCTGTAATTTTTCAAAAACTTTTCTACAACTTGCTTAAAACCAATCCATGCTGCCTTCTGTTTTGGATTTGTTGACATGATGAAATTCTCGTCATTTAGCATTTTCTGAATGTGCGGTCTATCAAAAATGCCTTCTCTCAATTTTTTAGATAATAAGTTTGAAAATTTTTGTGGAATACTTAAAGCAACTTCCTCCTTCTTGAGAGCCTTGACAAACTGTTTTGTCAAACAGCGCCTTATGCGGAGAGGAAAAATAATACTCGTTTGGGTCAGTCAGAGGCTTAGCATCCTACAAACAATTAAATACCAAAACAATAATTTATCTAGCCATTTTTTTAAACATTATTATAATTTTTAATAGTATGTAAAATTTTTTTTGTATAATTCAACGATTAAAAATTAAAATTTTTTAACATTATTGTTACCTTCAGATTAATCCCTTATCAAATCGAACTTATTAGTATTGGGCCTTGACATTTAAATATAAGTTGAGGTTTGTGATCAAGCTGAATACCATTTTTAAATTATCTTTAATTAAAAAATATGATTTAAAAAGTAAAGCTTAATATTCACAATAACAATTTTGACCTTATGCACAACTAATTGAAGAATAATAATCTCAATTTAAGCTTTCGAGTTTTGAAATTTTGAATCGTTTAAATTCAGTGCGCAGCACTATAAACTTTAAAAGTTTTCTGCGCAACACTACGTATAATCTTCTAAAGAAAAATGTACATAATTTTTTTGTAGACGCGTTCAATTCTTTTTGCAACTTTGTATCTTTGGAGTTGCATTGCTGTTAATAGTTTGAGCATACGTGTCAGGCAACGTAGGCTGCACACTAGTGAATAATGTATGGGTGCAATCAGCCTCTGCTTTTACTACTGCCGGCTCGGCATTCGTAGTTCTACTTGCGGCTGGTAGACTCTATTCTTTGAGGGTTTTAATTTTTGTCTAATGTTGCGGGTCTTTTTGAAATTTTTTAATCTTCCATGTTTTTTATTTGTTATTGAAATGGTGTAGATATGGCCTGTTGTAAACCACAAGTTGATGGATGGAATGTTGCTAATACATCTGGAGTAATAGGCATCTTTGACTCAGGATTTTCTAATTCTTTATTACTTAACTTTAAAATATTAATTTTTTTTGCCTTTTAAAATTTGTTGATTTGTTTCACCGTCTGTTGGAATCTCATTACTATCGCTTTGCGAAGGACTCAGGATTATGATTTCTCCCGTTTGTGTCTTTGCTACTGCTCCTTTTTGTTCTCGTTCATCTTGCGCCATTTTTTGCATCAAAAAGTTCCTAAAAATGTTCTACAGCGTTTGTCGGAGTATTTAAAGTATTCTGCGTGATGAAAAGGCCTCTAAAGGTATTTCTAAACTTGGTAGGACTCTTCGATTTTTTTGAAGTGTAGAAGGAACTGGGCTATTAGTTTCGTTTGTATCATCTTCCGGGTCATCACTGGAATCGCGATAATTGGGTCGAGTTTTATTTCTCATTTTACCCTCTCTGCGTTGGAGCATGCGTTTGCTTATACTACTTTCTTTTGCGCTGCTAGCAGGTCTTGAAGTAGTATCAGTCCATAGCTTGTAATCCTGGGGCTTAAAAATGATCTTTTGTACTTCTAAAATAGTATGATTTAGAGTAACATTACTGGGTAAAAGTTATTTTTTATGACCGCAGGAGGCCGGTTTAAAGACCTGACCTGTGGCTTATTTTGTTTTTTAATTTCACTTTTTGATTGCCGTTTTTCTACTAGTAGTAATGTGTCAGTTTTCTTAAGGTTTGTGTATGAAATTATATTCGTAATTCCTTAATTTTAAATACCAGAGAATCAATCTTTGTCCCAGTTCTTTGACTTAATTAATGTTTATGTAACACATAAGAAAAATAGGTAATAGGAAGATCTACAACTTCTTGTTGTTTGCACAATACAGTGCCAAATGCGTTAATTCAAAGCGTCGGTGGTTATAATAAACGGTTTTTGAAAATCTGGATATAATATTTATAATATTATATAATATTTGGATAAGATTTTACTCTATTACTACTGATAATGTGACCTAGGTAAGCAATTTTTTCAAATAAGGACTCGCTCTTCTCAGGTTGAATCGGTAGATATGCCTCTTTTAATATATTCAAGAGGCTTTCACCCTCTCCTTGTTTTTTTTTAAATTTCAGTTTAAATTACTATATTGTCGGAATAGACAAATAATTTAACTTCTTGCAGTCCTAAAAGTACTTGATCCATTATTCGTTAAAAAGTTGCTGGAAATCTTTTTAAGCTCATGCCTATTTCAATGTATTTGTCATGTCAATTAAAAAATGAGTAAGCGGTTTTCGATCTATCGGCTGAATTTAACTCGATTTGATAGAATCCGCCAAACCGTACAATATTAGGCTTTACCTGAGTGATCTTAAATTGTGGTAATATTAGGCAGTGGATAAGCATCTTCAATGGTTTTCTCACTTAATATTTGGAAACTAGTTACTACTTGATATTTGCCTTATCTAGTGTGGTCTACCTTTTTAGAACTTATTAGCATGGAGAACTATAGAATGATTTTGAATTCTTAACTGCGCCTTCTTGTATCACTCTCTCCATGACATTTTTTCTTCTTTTTTTTTGAGAGATAGAAAACCGGGATGGACGTAATTTGATGTGGATGCCATCACTAGTGTGTATTTTATGTTAAACGATGTGTGTAAGTGTTAAGGATTTTTCACTTAAGTAAGAAACATTTGGATGTTCTCTAACTATTTTAGTAGGATGATTCTTTTCTTCTTTAATGAAAAGTTTCAAATCGGAAAAGTTTGAAATTTCTTTCACTCTGTCTTCTTGTAAAGAACAATCCTGATCGGTAGAATATTCGTCTGAGTCATCCCCTGGCAGTTGATAACATTCAAAAGGAATAAGTTCATGTGGGTCTATTTCAACTTTAAGGTCCACTTCAGTGGTATTTATAGCATAAATGCGACATATGTAGTTGTTTAATCCTGCGGTATCGTTTCAGAACAAAATTTAAGCTTTTCTTGACAGAGGTACTCTCGACCTAAAATTCCATGTGCAATCAGCAAAACATCTAGCGAGATTGAGCGAAAAATTACATCAAGATCTCCTACGTTGAATTTTATTTTATCTAGAGTAGAAATTTAATTTTGCGCCACTCTAGTTTATTCTATAGTATCAGCTTCGTTTATTTATAATTATCCGTTCAAAGAGTTAAGCTTTATTAAATCAATGTAAAAAAAAAATAAATTAAAAAATTAAAAGATAAAAATTTCACAGCTATGGATTTTAATTTAAATTTTGGATCAAAATTTGTTCGTGTTTCATCATCTTTTGTACGCTTATATGACGCTGCTAGTTCCTCGTGCTCCATGTTCTTGTATAGAGAAATATATTATAAGGAAAATTGAAAAATTCATGGTTATTTCAGATGAAATTTTCGAAGTAGAAGCGTTAAATTCTACAATGTTATCTAAAATAAGGATCTGAACTACGTCAATTGTTGATAATATGGTTTTTGGAAAAATTAAAATTCTTGAGTAATTGATCCCGATGAATGCTGAAAATTTATTTTTTTGATATAAGTCTATTTTAATTTTAAAATGGTTTGCATAAATAGAAGTGGTTTTTTTTTACCTTTGTTGCCTTATTTAGCTGAATAAATAATCGGACATTTGCCTCTGTGACGAGTAAAATGCGAGTGAAATAACAGGTGTAACTATTTCGACAAAGTGCGAAAATTGAATTTTTAGACTCTGCAATCAAGTAATTGAATTTAATGAGTAGCTCTGCTATATTAGCTCAACCTTGAGGAGAAAAATGCTAATAACTCAATAAATTATATACTGCGAAGTTCAGAATTGCTTTTTTCTAGAAAAACGTATAGATTTTGAGGAAAAGAGAACTAGAAACATGAGAAATAAAATAAATAATGTGAAAATCTTGTAGCTTGCCTTTTGAAAACTTCGTTTTCTGCTACAGTTTCAAAATGCTTACGAAGTAACAAAAGTTTCACTTTTAAACTGAGTAAGAAGTTACAATTTTGAAAAGGGGTTGGAATTAATCTCAACCCCCTCTCATTTGCTTTTTAAATAAAATTTTAAAACAATTGTGGCTCATCCACAAAAATCAAAGTTGTACTACAAAGAGTACATAAAAGCATAATGCGAAAATGGCAACAGTAGTTTAAAAAAAAATAATAATGAGAAAGACCAGTTTTGCTGATTATGTCAGGTTGGTGAGACCTGAACAATTATATGTTTGTATGTTCGTAGTCACCAACAATGCTGTAAGGATCGCGTCAATAAAGTGGTCAATATAAATCAGATATAGTCAAGATAACAGATAATTCATTGTAAAAATAAAAAAAATATAAACATTTGCATAAAAAAAAAACTTACAATTGTCTTTCTATTCTGGAAAGGGCAAGAGAGGCTTACCTGTCGATTGTATCTCCAAATACGTTAGAGAGCAACGACGGAACTCTACCGTATGTTTGAATGAATTTACTTGTACGTTTGAACGGAAGTAACTTAATATTATAGAAGCGAAAGGATACACGATAGCTCTTGACTAGTAGAGCAATATATGGTACTAAAAAGCTACCAAATCCACTGTTGAGTTAATTTCACCAATGTATAAACAACGGACTTTATCCGGGAAGTAACTCAGCATGACTTGTCGATTGTATCTTTGATATGTTGCAAAGCAGCGACGAAACTCTGCCCGATATTTCATATGAATTAAATTGGACGAATGACTACAATACAATTTAAAGATAACTTCTTTCTTAAATGTATTACCAGCGGACTTTATTCAAAAGGATACTCGTATGATGACCGAAACCGAAAGGACTTAGCTTGAAATTACGATTATTCGTTACTTAGTTCACAAAGGTTCAATGAACGCGACTGGTTCAGAATGACTAATTGATCGTAGTTGTCATGATGACTGCTTGAAACAAAAGACAGTTAATAGAGGTGATTCTGGTACTTATATAGAAAGGATTCTTTATGTTTACAATAGGGACGGTGAGTTTGTATCAAAAGTTACTTTTCGTGCGAAAGTGGGTTCAGGATCGTTTTGTGGAAAAGTGGGTACTGGCACGTTCCGTGCAAACATGTGATTTCTCATGTACTTTACAAATCAGCAGTTTGATACGCACGTCTTTCGATATTTAGTTTTGAATGACTGATGTGAGTGACTATCTCACTAAATGTTGTACAATATCAGGGAAATTGTATGTGAAATATATCACTAAAATTAATACATTGGTTTAAAAACATGTTAGTACTTATATTCCATATATTTATATTTGAACTTGAAATTGTAAAGCAACCTTTGCTGCACTTATAATATTAAAATCCGTGATTAAGTTTTTTTATCACCCGAGCTTCGTAAAGTTTTCGGTATTTCACGAGTGCTCATTTTTCTATTGTTACACATGTTAATTATTTCGCGGTTTTTTTCAGCAATCGTAGTGCAGTAATCACAATTAGATTTAAATTTAAAAAAAAACTACTACCGCGTCTGCTTATAAGTGACTGCGGCAGCTTACCTTACGGGCAGTGATGTGGGTTGCATTTAGTCAGGCGTTATAAAATTGAAATTTTTAGGGTTATAACAGATGCATTAAGTAACGTAACAGCTAGTATATAGAATTTATACGCCTGACAGAGCGAAATATAATGTAGTCGATCACCAAGACTATCAGTAGAAATATTGTACATAATACTTACTTACGTCAAGCATTTATAGCTTAATGTTAAAATTCGTGCGTGCCAAGTCGCATAGATTTGTAATTAGATGTGCTATAGCACAGATTTTTAATTTAACCCCTGGTAGGTGTCTTTATGTTCTTAACAGTCATGCTATTCACCTGGTCTTCAAAATACGAACAGCTTTGCCTAAATTGCAATTTCGACATCATTGTGAAATATTTCTTTACAAAGAACGGCTTCGAGTAAGTCGGGTTAGATTGAGCATTTATAAAGTGCGTCAATTCATGGGTTATTTCGGAAGTTAGCATAGTCAACATTATAGTGACAAGTTACTTTGATATTTCGAAGAATAATACTATTTGGAAAAAAATTAAAACATTTGAAATTTGAAACAGCGAAAATTAATATTGAACTTTGAGAAACGTTAAAGCGTATCTTTTACATTTCCGGAATAAAAATTGCCAGCTTTAGGAAGCGACGATATTAAAAATAATGAGTCACGCCAAAAAAAAAATTCGCAGAAAAGATGGTAGAAAGGAAGGCGAGCGGGGAGACGAATTATTAAACAATCGCATGCACAGTGACTTACACATACATATAATCGTACGCCCAAGCGCTTTAAAAAATCGCCCCTGCTGGGGAATCGAACCCCACCTAACTACCTGAGACCTGCCCTAATACCTAACTCTAACGCACGCACTAGACAACTGAACTATCAATTTGCTTAGATATTTCTGACAAACTTTCGGTCAAGCGTTTTCTACGAGCAGAACGTGGCCAGCTAAGAAATATATGTGCCATGCTTAGTTCTATTAGTAATTTTTTATCCAGATTCGATACTAATAGGTAGGTTTGAAAATTTTTATTTAAATTTTTACATTCTTATTTCAATGAGAAGTTTTTATGTACAATTTGACTTATTGGGTTATCATCGAATCTTCACGTTTTGAGATACCCTGAATAAAAAAAAACACATTTTTACGAAGGTGTTTGTATGTATGTCTGTATCCTGTATGCACGATAATTTCCGGAAAAATAATCAAATAAAATTGAGCTTTAGCACACTTTTTGAATGCCTAAAAAAAGGGCAGCTTCGTCGGTCAGCTATTTTGGTTACAAATTTAAAAAGTGAAAGCATTTTCAAAATTTTTAGAACTTTTTTTCAGAATTAAAAATTCTATGTACGGTTATTCGTAATTCTAATAGAGTTGAACAATTCATTTTTGACTTTTTTCGATTAAAAAATATTATTAGAGTTATAGTATTATTAAAAAAAAAGATAAGAATTTTTAGCCAAGCAACGCACGCCATGAAAAAAAATTAAGGTAAGAAAAACGTTTTTTTTATCTCTACCAAATTATCATAACAACTTTTTGAATTTTCTTAAAAATCTAAAATTAAAATTTTCAATCGCATGGAAAATAATGAAAAATAAACAATTTAACTTCGCGGTCAAACTGTGCAGGATACAAAATAGATGAAAACCCAAAAATCTGTGCGCTCAAAAAGGAGCTACAATTTTGTTTTTAGTCATTTTATGATAAAAAGCTTTAAGACCTTTAGGAAAAAAATGTTATCAAAAAATGAAAAAATTCTGTTTTTTGGCCATGAAACAAAAAAATCAAACTCTAAGCCAAACAAAGTCATATATGAAAGAAAACTTATGAAAGCAAATTGTTACTCTTAAAAAAACGTATTGTTCGCGTATTAACCGTGTTTCCATCAATTTCGTTATCGTTTCCTAAATTACTATTAGAATCTGTGGTAACTTCAACTTCGACGACATAATAATTTTAATTTTCCCTTACAAGGTTTTGATTTAAAACATTTTCTATAATGATCTGATCCGACCTTTCGAATTGTGGTATCTCCTTGATTATCTCTTTGGATTATAATTCTTTTTGGCATCTAGATCATCATCTATATATTATAATTTCTTATTTTAGGTCCGTCATATTTGTTTCATAATCTTAACATTTAAATATCATTGCATGTATTAAAAACATACTTACACTTCATAATTCAATAAAAAAAAGTGTAAAAATTTAAGGTTGGGAGCCACGTGCAATCCTGATGTGAAAATATTTTTTAAAATAATTATAAGTACTTACTTGCGTTTTTGCCACGTAAGTATAGGACACTGCTGATTGCTTAATGCGTCCGGACTCTTAGAGTGCTTTTTATTTTAGTCATTTAAATAACTTTAATTTTAATGATTGACACTTTAGAAAGTTTGACACTTGAAACTTACAAGTAATAAGCAGAAAAATATAATCATACGACGCCATTTGTCATCGAGTTCAGGAACTTGGACACTAGCTGGAACCAAGCTCAGGCAATTGCAAAATTAAAACTAGACCCAGGCTAAGGAGCCCAAGTTTGGTCCAAGTATAGAACCAGAAAGAAACTTGTCGATTTCTGCATTAAGAAGACTAGTATGGATACAAAGCTTTATTGATGAACTTAAAACTGAACTAAAGTTTTGCAGTTACAGCGTTTAAAAACTTGAACGATAAACTTGAAAGTCAACTGAAGTTTTACAGAGTCACGGCTTATGAAAACTTGAAGGATACCAAGATTATTCTTAGCAATGTGCGGAAAAGAGGCTGATTGTACATCTCTTTTCAAAGATTTATTTATTGCTCATGTATACGTAATCAATAAAATCAAATTAAATAAGTCTCCTTTTTGATTATGTTCTGTAAAGTTTGTCATTATTAACAAATAATTGATTTGTTTAAATCATGCTTCATAAGAGGCGCAGCTAGATATTTCGGAGACAATTCTGAAGGTGTTTTTGGTTTCCCGATCAGACGCTTCGTTTGTTTATAACAGTTGCTGATTCTGAATGAATGCCTATCCAAGCAATCTGTTTAGTTAATTTTTCGTCAAAGTCAATCTTAAAATTATTTTTAAGCTTGCAAATAAACACAAATGTTTTATTAATTTGTTAAAAAGTATTATCATACTAGAATATCAAATAGAGTATTAACTTATTGTTCAATGTTCGATTTACGATTATTTTTTTTACGATCCTTGTCAAAAACAGAAGGCGCAATTTAAAAAATTTCTGTTTAAAACTTGCAATCAGTGTAATATAAGCTAATTCCCGAAACGTAAGGCAACGCTACAATACATGAAGCATTAGAATTTGACAATATTTTATTGAGTTCGCGCTACAGGGCATGTATTGAAACGCTAAATGAGAAACAGCCTATCAAAATTAGTTTTAAATTGTCTATCAAGAAATTAGTGTGGACCAATGCTATTAGTGAATAATTATCTGATCATTAATATATTCAAGAAAAGACACATAAAAATATTATTTTATAATAGTAAGTTACATAACTAAAATCAATTTAATTTAGTAAGTTCAGGTAAATATCAGAAAAATTGTAAATCATTAAGAATTTGAAAAAGAATTGTGTTTTTTCGGCAATATTTATTTATGTAAAAATATGCATTTCACAAAACTTCTATATTTTCTCACATCAGTAAAAACTGAATAATAAATAGCAAAACATTTTACGTTTTTCATTTTTATTTTGCGTTTTGTTTTTAATTATTTTTTATTTAAAAAATAATTCCTTACACATTGCGGGATCTTATAATATTACATTTCTTTTGATTATAATTTTTTTCGAACGTTAAAAACGTGCTCATCACGACTTCGCAAACACAGCAAAAGACGATTGTGAAAACGGCTATTACTATGCTTAAAATAATTAGTTTTTTCACCAAACATTCTTATTTTTTGAGTACTTCTTTAAAAACAAGTATTAATTAGAAAAAACTTGTCTTAATTATTACTTCTTAAGATGCAAGCAAAAGTGTCTTTCACTTTCTTACTATGTAAGTAATTATGTTTGCAAAAAAAAATAAAATTTTTGCTGTCAAGAGTTTTTGTTTACAAAATTGAAATAATTTATGAATTCTAAGTAAGTAATTAATTATTAACGATGAATGAAATGCATGCATCATATGTTATGTTTAATGTCCTTAAATGGTGAAAAAGTTAGTTAACATAAAATAACCTAATAAGATTTGATTTCACTCTTTAATCAAATTATTATCGTATTATACATACTGCTTTTAAATATAAACTTCTATACATTAATTAGGTTGCTAAATCTTGGCCTATTCTCAATAGTTTTTAAGTTAA
>JAUELO010125515.1:0-28381 GCA_032357855.1 Amphibolips quercusostensackenii | reverse complement strand
GCTGGACGTTGTTCTCTTTATTATTATTAATATTAATTGCTAAGTATTCTTACCGACTATTATTAATGTTGTTGTTGATCGTTGCTAGAATTTATTATTAAATATTGTTAAGGGTTGAAAGTAATCTATTACAGAAGGTTATTATTGACAGTTGCTAGAGGTTCTTATTGACCGTTACCACGAGTTGTTATTGAATGTTATTGATCTTTGCTTGGTGTATGTTGTTCAGTATCATTATTGAAAACTGCAGGGGTTGTTATTGACTTTTACTAGCAGTTGTTATAATGAGGATTATTATTGACAGCTGCCAGGGTTTGTTATTGACTGTGAGTAGAAATTTTTATTGTCCATTTCTACAAATATTTAATGACCCTTGCTAGGGATTGTTATTGATTTTACTGGAGGTTGTTCTTTATACTATTGTTCATAATAATTGTTATTGTCTTTTGCCAGGAGTTATTACTGACTGTTACTAGAAGTTGTTATTGTCATTTGCTGCGGATTTCTAACGATCATTGCTAAAGTTTGTTATTGACAATTACTAGTTGTTGTAACGAACTATTCTTAATGTTGTTATTAATGTTTGCTAGAATTAATTATTGAGTATTGTTAAGGGTTGAGGTCAATCTGTTACTGAAGGTTATTATTGACAGTTGCTAGGGGTTGTTATTGACCGTTACTAGAAGTTATTGTGGTACGTTGCAACGAAATCTTGATAACCTTTGCTAAGGCTTGTTATTGTTATTTTCTAGGAGTTTGTTGTTGAGGGTTATTATTGATAGTAGCTATAGGGGTTGTTATTGACTGTTACTAGGAGTTGTTATTGTCCGTTTCTACGAATTCTTAATGACCGTTGTTAAAGATTGTTTTTTATCGTTGCTGGAGGTTGTTATCTTCATTATTGTTAATGATAATTGTTATTTCCTTTTATCAGGGGTTATTATTGACCGTTATTAGAAGTTCTTATTGTCCATTGCTGCGGATTCTTAAGGACCATTGCTAAGGTTTGTTATTGACCGTTGCTAGGTGTTCTTACCGACTATTTTGAATCTTGTTATTGATCGTTGTTAGAGTTCATTATCAAATATTGTTAAGGGTTAAAGGCTTTCTTAATGTTGTTATTAATTGGTGCTATAATTCATTATTAAATATTGTTAAGGGTTGAGGGTAATTTTGAGCTGAGGGTTATTATTGACTGTTGCTAGGGATTGTTATTGACCTTTACTAGGAGTTGTTATTGTCCGTTTCCAGGTAATTCTTAATTACTGTTGCTAAGGATTGTTATTGATCGTTGCTGAAGGTTGTTATCTTTATTGCTGTTAATGTTAATTGTTATTGTCCTTTGCCAGGGGTTATTGTTTACAGTCGCAAGGGATTTTTATGACCGTTACTAGAAGTTGTTTTTGTTTGTTGCTACGAATTCTTAATGATCGCTGCTAAGTTTTTTCATTGGACATTGATAGAGATTGTTACCGACTATTCTCAATGTTGTTATCAGATCTTTATTAGACTATATCTATCTCTTCACTAGATTTCTTTATTAAATCTTGTTAAGGTTGCTAAAGGATTACTTTCATAACTTTGCTATCGGTTGTTAATGACAATTGCTAAAGATTGATATTGATCGTTGATGGAGGTTGTTCTCTTTACTATTGTTAATATTAATTGTTATTGTCATTTACCAAGAGATATTATTTACAGTTTCTAAGCGTTGTTACTGACTTTTCTTAATTTTATTATTGACCGTTGCTAAGATTCTTTATCAAATCTAGTTAAGGTTGCTAAGGGATTGCTTTTACAACATTGATGGGATTCTTTTTTTTACAGATCCTACGGATTGTTAATAACCGTTGCTAAGGATTTTTATTGATCATTGCTGAAGGTTTTTCTCTTTCTTACAGTTAATGTTAATTGTTATTGTCCGTTGCTACGAATTGCTATTGTCTGTTGGTGAGGGTTATTATTGACCATTGCTAGAGGATGTTACTGGCTATTCCTAATTCTGTTATTGACCGTTACTAGGGGTTATTATATACTAGGGGTTGATATTATAGATGATAGACCGTTACTAGGTTGTTTGTTGCTGCGGGCTGTCTTTGATCATTGTTGCCAGATGTTATTGAGTGTTTCTAAAAGATCTTATTAACTTTTGTTAACGTTTCTAGGGAGTTGTTTTTTGGTCGTTTATAGGGGTTGTTATTATCCGTTGCTACGAATGCTTGTTAAAAATTGCTAGGAATTGTTATTGACTATTCCTAATCTTATTATCGCTCATTACAAAGGATTGATATTGACCGTTTCCAGGAGTTGTTATTGACCAATTCTAAAGATTGCTTTGTCCTTTCTCAAGTATTGTTATTATAGATCCTTGCTTCTTGTTATTGTTTTTGAGCGTTGCTAAAGGATCTGATCAACTTTTGTTAACGTTGCTAGGGGGTTATTAATTGGCCTCTGCTGGGTGTTGCTAGAAGTTGTTATTGTCTGTTGCTACGGGTTGTTGCTTATTGTTTCTAATATTATTGGCCGTTGCTAGGGGTTTTTATTAACCCTTTCTAAGGGTTTTTACTGTACGTTGTTAGAAGCTGTTATTATAGACCGTTGCTAGAAATTCTTATTGTCCATTGCTAATAGTTCTTAATTGATGATCTTTGCTAGATGTTATTGAACGTTGTTAAGGGTTTCTTATCGATCGTTGCTAAGAATCGTTGTGAGGATCACTGAACTAACACAAAGTTTATTTTTGGATCGTTTACCGTTCTAGATTCAAGCCGCACTGACCTTGAACTGCAAAACACGTGTCAATGTGAAATTATTCATTGATGAAGGTTACGAGGATATTAAAAATAAAGTTCTTCTTTCGCGCCTGACGTTATCGTTGGTTCTCGAGAGAGCAGCTTTTTTCCCTCGCAAGAGATGCAGCATTTCGATTTTCCTGAAAATGCGTTAAGCACTCGGTCATTGATAAATATGCATCGTCTTCTGAATTTTCCATCACAAGTTCAAGAGAGGCGTAGAGGCTTTCGAGCTCTTCACTCGTCCAGTTGTCTGTCAGCTGGATTGTTCTCAAGAGGAGATCCTGAATTTGGGCCTCTGTGAGTTGCTCAGAACTACTCGATTTTGGGAGTATCTTTTGCCGCTTCGTTGCAGTGCCTTCACCAGAAGCACTGTGCTCTCTTTTCACGCTCATTTCTGATGGAAATTAAAATTAATATTTTTTTTTTGTAAAAAGTCATTTTGAATTTTTAATTTACTTTACTTCAAATTTCGTACTTGATTTCGAGCTGCTCGTGGAATGATCGGAACGCACTTTACTCAGTTTTGTTCTTCCTCTGCCCTCAACCTTAGACTTTCTTTTCGGCTGTACATAGACGTCTTCTATTATTGCAAAATAATATCAACTGATTAATAAATTAGTAGAAAATGTCTGTCAATATTGGAGACTGATTTTTTTACAAATTGTTAATTATTTATTTAATAATATTTTTCTCAAAAGTTTTTTTTAAGAATGACACTCACCAGTGGAAGATCTGTAGGAAAGATCATCTGCTACAGAATTTGCCTTCAGAAACAATTTTCGAAAGTAGGTCTGCCTTTCATTAACGCAAGGTGGTCGAAGCTCGTAAACCTCTCCTTGATGTATGTCAAATAAAGCTGTAATCTATTTAAATATATTTTATAAAAACCGGTTTTGAAATTTGAAAGATAACCAATTTTCCTCAAAAGTGATTAAAGCAAAATGGATAAAAATATGAAAATAAAATATTTTTTTAGGAATAATTTTTTGAATTCAATAATCGAAACATTATTTTTTAGAAAAATGGTGCAATGCAAATAGTTTTTTATTTGGATTTTTTTAACCTCGGGTGGCAAATTTGAGTGATCCCAAGAAGCTGTCGTAACAATTAACATGTGCACAGAGCGATCGAGTCCACGGAGGAGAGATGTAAAAACGACTCTAGCTGCTTCGTCGACCAATTCCCACCAAGCCATGATGTCAGGCACATATAATAATGACGGCAGTGTATGTCGTGCAGTCTTCACTTTCTGAAAAAAATTATTTTTATAACACATGGGAACAGCAAATCGCCTTGATAGATTGGATCAACAAACTTCCGTAATTAATCAAAATTACCATAGATTACAAAAAATTTCCGTAAATTTTGAAAATGTTGGGATATTTAAATTTCCTTATATCTACAACTTTTGTAAATTTTTAAAGTTTTAAAAGTTTTTTGAATTTTTCAAATTTTGTAAATTCGGCAAATTTTGTAAATTTTGTAAATTTTGTGAATTTCGTAAATTTTTTCAATTTTGTTAATTTAGTTTTTTTTTCAATTTTGTAAAATTAAAAAAATTTTAATTTAAAACTTTTTTAAATTTAAAAAAATTTTTAAATTTCATTAATTTTCAAAATGTTGTAAATTTTTTAAGTTTTGTACATTTCGTAAATTTTTAAAGTTTCGTAAATTAATTTTTTTTTAATTTTTTAGTTTTCAAATTTTCATATTTTGTAAATTTTTAAAATTTTAAAACCTTTTCAAATTTGGTAAATTTTTTTAATTTTGTAAATTTTTCAAATTTTGTAAATTTTTCAAATTTTGTAAATTTTTCAAATTTTGTACATTTCTCAAATTTTGTGAACTTTTCAAATTTTGTAAATTTTTCACAATTTTTACAACTGTGTAAATTTTTAAAATTTTGTAAATTAAAATTTTTTTGTTAATTTTGTAAATTTTTAGAATTTTGTAAGTCTTTGAAATTTTGTAAATTTTGTAAATTTTGAAAATTTTGTGAATCTTTAAAATTTTTTTAGTTTTTTAAATTTTAAAATTTTTAAGGCTTTTAAGTTTTGTAAATTTTTGTGAATTTCATAAATTTTTAAAGTTTTGTAAATTTAGAAAATTTTGTAAATTTTTCAAATTTTATACAGTTTTCAAATTTTGTAAATTTTTCAAATTTCGTAAATTTTTCAAATTTTGTAAATTAAAATTTTTTTGTTGAGTTTGTGAATTTTTAAAATTTTGTGAATCTTTGAAATTTTGTAAATTTTGACAATTTTGTGAATCTTTGAAATTTTGTAAATTTTGACAATTTTGTGAATCTTTAAAAATTTTTTAGTTTTTCAAATTTTTTAAATTTTTAAGGTTTTGTAAATTTTGTAATTTTTTGTAAATTTCATAAATTTTCAAAGTTTTGTAAATTTAGAAAATTTTGTAAATTTTTCAAATTTTGTAAATTTTTCAAATTTTGTGAATTTTTCAAATTTTGTAAATTTTTTAAATCTTGTAAATTTTTCAAACTTTGTAAATTTTTCAAATTTTGTAAATTTTTCACATTTTGTAAATTTTTCAAATTTTGTGAATTTTTTAAATTTTGTAAATTTTTTAAATTCTGTATATAATTTTCGGATATTTTGAATTTCCTTAAATTCATAAATTTTGTATTTTTTAAAAATTTGTAATATTTTCAAAATTTTGTGTAATTTATAAATTTGCTATAAATTAAACAAATTTCCGTAATCAATCAAAATTACTATGAATGACAGAAAATTTCAAAATTTTGTTTTCCAAAATTTTCAGAATTCTTGGTAATTTATAAATTTGACACGAATTTAAACAAATTTCCTTATTTAACAAAAATTACCGTAAATTATCAAAAATCCGCGGAGATTTAAGAAATGTTTGGATATTTTGAATTTCCTTATATTTCCAATTTTCTTCAATTTTTAAAGTTTTGTAAATTTGGTCAATTTTTGTAAATTTCGTAAATTTCTTAAGTTTCGTGAATTTTAAAAATTTTGTACATTTTGTACTTTTTTCAAATTTTCTAAATTTTTCCAATTTTTCAAATTTTGTTCATTTTGTAAATTTTTTCAATTTTGTACATTTTTCAAATTTTGAATATTTTGTAAATTTCTCAAATTTTTAAAATTTTTAGTAATTCATAAATTTGCTATAAATTAAACAAATTTCCGTAATCAATCAAAATTACCATAAATTACAGAAAATTTTCAAAATTTTGTTTTCTAAAATTTTTTAAATTCTTGGTTTTTTATAAATTTGACACGAATTCAAACAAATTTCCGTGTTTAACAAAAGTTACTGTAAATTACCGAAAATCTGCGGAAATTTTAGAAATTTTTGGATATTTTAAATTTCCTTAAATTTCCAATTTTCTTAAGTTTTTAAAATTTGTGAATTTTCAAAAGTTTTGGTAACTTATAAATTTTCTATAAATTAAACTTTCCGTAATTAATCAAAATAAACTTTACTGAAATGTCTAAATTTTTAAAAATTTTGTGAATTTCTAAAATTTTCAAGATTTTTTGTAATTTATAAATTTACCATTAATTGAACAAATTTCGCTAATTAACCAAAAGCACCATAATTTACGATAAATTTCCAGAAATTTTGGAAATGTTTGGATACTGTGAATTTCCTTACATTTGTAAAGTTTTTCAACTTTTGAACATTTCTAAAATTTTCAACATTTTTAGTAAATTATTAATTTGCCATAAATTAAACAAATTTCCGTAATTAATCAAAATTAGCATTAAGTACAGAAAATTTCCGGAAATTTGGGAAATGTTTGGATATGTTAAATTTCCTTAAATTTCAAAATGTTTAAAATTTTCCGAATTTCTCAAATTTTAAAAATTCTTGGTGATTTATAAATTTGCCATAAATTAAACAAATTTCCGTAATTAACCAAATTTACCATAAATTCCCGAAAATTTCCGGAAATTCTTGATATTTTGTTCCAATTTTTCAAGTTTTTGAAATTTCTGAATTTCCCAAAGTTCTGGTAATTATAAATTTGCTATAAATTAATCAAATTTCCATAATTAATCAAAATTACCATAAATTACATAAAATTTTCGGAAATTTGAGAAATGTTTCGATACTTTGGATTTCCTTATATTTTCAAAATTTTAAAATTGTTAAAATTTCTAAAATTTTTGGTAATTTATAAATTTGACCTAAATTAAACAAAGTTCTGTAATTAACCAAAATTACCGGAAATTTGGGAAATGTTTGGGTATTTTGAATTTTCATAAATTTCAAAATTTATTAATTTTCTGAAATTTCTAAAATTTTAAAAATTTTGGTTATTTATAAATTTGCCGCAAATTAAACAAATTTATGTAATAACCAAAACTACCGTTAATTAATCTTAATAAGATTAATGTTCCAAACATTTTTAAATTTGAATTTATAAATTTTTCACAAATTTCAATTTCAAAAAATTTTTAAATTCGTGGTGGGGAATTGTATTTGGGGCCTTCTTGAAAAGCACAGCTTTTTATCATTGGATCCTAAAAATACCATACAAAGAAAAAGCAAATAATTTTCATAATTTTTTATAATTTATAAATTTACCATTAACTTCAAAAATTTTTATGATTATCAAAAGTTACGATGAATTGCCAAAAATTTCTGTCAATTTTTGGATAATCTAAATCTTCGTAATTAAAAAAAAATTTTAATAATAAATAAATTAGCGATAAATTGTACAATTTTTCATAATTAGCCAAAATTACCTCAAATTATTAAAAATTTCCGGAAATTTTGGAAACGCTAAGATCCTATAAATTTCCAAACTTTCCACATTTGCAAAATTTCAAAAATTCCTTAAATTACCGACAATTTCCGGAAATTTCGAAAAATTGTGAATACCCTAAATTCTAAATTTCCATAAATTTCCAAATTTTTAAAATTTTTAGTGATTAATAAATTTGACATAAATTAAAAAAAATTTCAGTGATTAATAAATTTGACGTAAATTAAAAAAATTTCCGTAAATATCCAAAATTACCATAAATTACCGAAAATTTCCAAACATTTTGGAAATGTTTCGATATTCTGAATTTCCGTAAATTTCCAAATCTTGAAAGTTTTTAAATTTTGAAAATTTTTTTGGTAATACATTTTGCTATAAATTTCAAAAATTTCCATAATTAAAGAAATACCATAAATTACCGAAAGTTTGCGGAATTCATAGAAATTTTTCGATACTCCGAATTTCAATAAATTAAAAATTTTTTTGTTGATTTATAAATTTGCGATATATTTCCGAAATCAAAATTTACTATCAATTACCAAGAATTTCCAGTTTATAAATTTACAATTTTTCCTCAATTATCCGAAATATAACAATATGAATGAATTATTCAATAAAAATTAATTATTTCATTGCACAATTTTCCAGATAGTCAAAAAAAGTAAAGTTTAATGGATAATTTCATGCTTTTTCAGAAGTTTGAAAATGTTTTTTTTTTTTTTAACTTTTTTCAACTGACTTAATTCCATTATAATCTATATTTTGGGAAAATATTATGTTTGTTTGTAAATTTGGTCAATTTCGCAGGTAATAATATACTATATTTCAATCACGGATAGGGGCTGAAACTGAATAAAATTGATATAAAATTTAATTTTAATTTTTAAAAACTCTTAAAATTAAAAAACAATAATTTTTAAATTTTAAATCTGTTATTTATGAAAATTAATAAAATAAAAAAGTTGTTTAAATTGTGTCAATGTAGATATGTTAAATATGTGATTACTCAGCGACAATTAAACGAAGCCTCGATTCGCGCAGGTGTAACCAGAATAATGTACAAGGATAAAAATATTAGAAGAGAAGAAGGAAGAAAATTACTGAGGATAAGTTTGAAATTCCCCTTTTTTTTGGTCCACTAATAATTTCATAAAAAATAATAATAATTCCTTATCAACTAAATAATTTTTTATCTTTTAATTTAATTTTTTACCCCTATCCATGGTCGTTGAATGAGAGCCCAATAGTAGTGACGCTCCGTTTTAGCTGCCTCTGCATTTTCGTCGTGTGCCTATGGACCCATGTCAATCGCCAGGAGGCAGATTCACCGGAGCGAATCGAATTATCTGGAATGAATGGGGAATCTGCCTTCTGGAGTTTGACACGGGTTCATAGGCATGGAACGATAATGCAGAGGCAGGTAACACTAAGCGTCACTGCTACTATTCTCACGTATTTTATTATTAAACAAAATATAAACATTTTATCGAAAAACCGGCTCTGTCTGCTTCTAGATATGATTATGTAGATTATTTATACAAAAAAAATAGACAAAAATATTCAACCGTACGGTCTCAAAACTTAGAACCGATTACCCATTCTGATGAAGAGCCTTAAGGTTTCGGATTAGGATTTTAGATTACATCTGAATCCGAATTTAACTGTTTGCAAGAAATTTGGATAATTTTTTTTATAAAATAAAGGTTTATGAAGTTGTTAAACAATAATGTCATCGAGTTTATTAGAAAATTCCCGAGTTAAAATTGCATTTTTCATCATTTTTGAAAATTAAGACTGATTGTTAAAAAATTGTCTTTTTTTGGTAACAAAACAATCTTTTGGGTTGAAAATTTAAATATTTAGTCAAAATATTTTTTTTGGGTTAAAGATTCATCATTTTATATAAAAATTCATTTGTTTATTGTTGTTAAAAATTAAGACTATTTTTTTTAAATTTTTATTTTATACAAGAAAATTAATTCTTTTCTTTTTTGGTTGAAGATTCATAATTTTAGATAAAAGTTCATTTTTTGTTGTTATTATTGAAAATTAGGACTGATTTGTTGAAAATGTATCTTTTTGGTAGAAATTTATTCTTTTGGGTTGAAAATTTAACTGTTTGGTTGAAAATGTATTTCTTTGTTTCTAAACTTTATCTTGTTAATTTTGTTGAAAATTTGTCTCCTATTTTTGTTGATAATTTGGTATTCTGTAGTTAAAAATTGTTTATTTTGTTGAAAATTCAATGATTTGGCTAAAAATTCATATTTTGGTATGAAAATTAAAATATTAGGTGAAAAATTAATTTTTTGGCTGAAGATTCATTATTTTAACAAAAAAATATATTCCTTCGTTGTTCAAAATTAAGAATATTTTGTTGAAAATTGGTCTTTTATTGGTAGTAAATTAATGTTTTAGGTTAAAAATCCAGCAATTTGGTTAAAAATTATTTTTTTTTTTGTTAACGGTCCTTCATTTTAGATAAAAATTCATTTTTTCGTTGTTGAAACTTTTTTCTTTTCTGGTAAAAAATTGATTTTTTTGGTTGAAGATTCATCAATTGGATAAAAATATTTTTTTTTGTTAAAGATTATGACTGATTCGTTAAAAAATTGTCATTTTTGGTAGAAAATAGTTCTTTTAGGTTGAAAATTTAACTATTTGGTTAAAAATTATTTGTTGAAGATTCACCGTTTTAGATAAAAATTCATTTTTCGTTGAAAATTAAATTCTATTTTGTTGAATTTTTGCTTCGCAGAAAATAATTCTTTTGGTTTGAAAATCCAGCTTGTTGGTTGGAAATTTATTTTGTTTTTGTTAGAGATTCATCATTTTAGATAAAAATTTATTTTTTGTTTTTGAAAATTAAAAATATTTTTTTTAATTGTCTTCTGTTGGTAGAAAATTAATCTTTTTGGTTAAAATCCTACTATTTGGATAAAAATTATTTTTTTGTTGTTGAAGATTTATTATTTTACATAAGAATTCTTTTTAGTTGTAAAAAGTGAGACTATTTTGTTAAAAAATTGTCTGTCATAGTGAAAAATTAATTTTTTTGGTTGAAGATTCATCATTTTTGATAAAAAGTAATTTTTTGTTGTTTTCAAAAGTTAAGACTGATTTATTGAAAAATTGTCCTTTCTAGTACAATATTAATTTTTATGGTTAAAGATTCATTATTTTCGATCAAAATTTTTTTGTTTGTTTAAATAATCATCATTTAAAAATAAAATTCATTTTTTGTTGTTGTTGAAAGTCAAAGCTATTTTGTTTAAAAATTGTCCTTTTTGTAATAAAATTTAATATTTTGGGTTGAAAATCTAACGATTTGTTTAAAAATTATTTTTTTGTTGAAGATTTATTATTTTAGATAAAAATTAATTTTTCGTTGTAGAAAATGAAGACTATTTTGTTGAAAATTTGTCTTTTGCGGTAGAAAATTAATTTTTTTGATTAAAAATCCAACTATTTGGTTGAAAATTAATTTTTTTGGGTGAAGATTCATTATATTAGACAAAAATTAATTTTTTGTTGAAAATGTATAATATTTGGTTAAAAATTTGTTTTTTAATGGTAGAAAATCCAAATATTTTGTTGAAAATTAATTTTTCTTTAAGATTCATCATTTTAAATAATAATTAATTTTGTTTTTGAAAATTAAGACTTTTTTATTGAAAAATAGTTTTTTTTTTGTAGAAAATCAATCTTTTGTGTTGAAAATCCAAATAATCGGTTCAAAATTAATTTTTTTGGTTGAAGATTCATCACTTTAGATAAGAATTTATTTTTTGTTGTTAAAAATAAGGACTATTTTGTTAAAAAATTGTTTTTTATTGGTAGAAAATTAATCTTTTTAGTTGAAAATCCAACTATTTAGTTGAACATTAATATTTTTTTTTTGAAGATTTATTATTTTAGATAAAAAATTCATTTTGTTGTTGTTGAAAATTAAGACTCTTTGTTGAAAATTTGACTATTTTGATAGAAAATTAATAATTTTTGGTTGAAGATTCATCATTTTAAATAATTTTTTTTTCGAAGATTTCTCAATTTAGATAAACATTCATTTTTTATTGTTGTTGAAAATTAAAGCTATTTTGTCAAAAAATTTTCTTTTTTGTTAGAAAATTAATCTTTTGGGTTGAAAATCCAACTATTTTGTTAAAAATTATTTTGTTGCTGTTGTTGAAGATTTACCAGTTTAGATGAAAACTGTTCTTTTTTGTTGAAAATTAAGAATATTCTGTTGGAAATTTGTCTTTTGCGGTAGAAAATTATTTTTTTTTGGTTAAAGATTCATAATTTTAGATAAAAATTTATTTTTTTGTTATTAAAAATAAACACTATTTTTTTGAAAATTTGTTTTTTGTTGTGGAAAATTATTTTTTTTTGGTTAAAGATTCATAATTTTAGATAAAAATTTATTTTTTTGTTATTGAAAATAAACACTATTTTTTTGAAAATTTGTCTTTTGTTGTGGATAATTATTTTTTGTTTTGTTGGAGATTCATCATTTTAGATAAAGATTCATTTTTTTTTTTGTTAAAAATTAAACCTATTTTGTTGAAAAATGGTATTTTTTGTTAAAAAATAAATCTTTTGGGTTGAAAATTCAACGATTTGTTTAAAAATTATTTTGTTGTTGGTGAAGATTTATCATTTTGAAAAAAAATTAATATTTTGTTGTAGAAAATGAAGACTATTTTGTTGAAAATTTGTCTTTTGCGGAAGAAAATTAATTCTTTTCGTTGAAATCTTAGTATTTGGTTAAAAATTTATTTTTCCAGTAGAAAATTGACCTAGTATTTTTTTATTATTAATTTTTTTGATGATCGGTATTTTTTAGTGAAAAAATTAATTTATTCTGTTGAAAATTTAACTATTCGTCTGAAAATTCTTTCTTTGGGTTGAAAATTCAAGTATTTGGTGAAAAATTATTTTTTTTGGCTAAAGATTCATCATTTTAGATAAAAAATCATTTTTTGTGGTTGAAAATTATTATTTTTTCTGTTCAAGATTCATAATTTAAGATGAAAATTAATTTTGTTCTTACTATTTTGTTGAAAATTTGTGTTTTGTTGTGGAAAATTATTATTTTTTTTGGTGAAGATCCATCATTTTAGATGAAAATTCATTTTGTTGATATTTGTTGTTGTAATTTTGTTGAAAATTTGTCTTTTATAGTAGAAAATTAATTTTTTTGGTTGAAGATTCATCATTTTAGATAGAAATTGATTTTTTGTTGTTGTCGAAAATTAAGACTAATTTATTGAAAAATTGTCTTTTCTGGTAAAAAATTATTTTTTTTTTTGTTAAAGATTCATCATGTTGGATAAAAATTCATTTTTTGTTATAGAAAATTAGGACTATTTTTTTTGAAAATTTGTCTTTTGTGGTAGAAAATTAACTTTTTTGGTTGAAAATCCAATTATTTGGTTAAAAATTTATTTTTTTAGTAGAAAATTGAACTTTTATATTTTTTGTCAATAATTGGTATATTTAAGTGAAAAATTAGTTTATTTGGTTAAAAATTCAACTATTTGGTAGAAAATTAATTTTTTTGACAAGATTCATCATCTTAGACAAAATTCATTTTTTGTTGAAAATCTAAAATATTTGGTTGAAAATTAATTTTACCTTTAGGATTCATCACTTTAAATAAAAATTAATTTTATTATTGTTGTTGAAAATTAACACTGTTTTATTAAAAAATTATTTGTTTTTTTTTTGGGTAAAAAATTAATCTTTTGGGTTGAAAATCCAACTAATTGGTTAAAAATCAATTTTTTTTGGTTGAAGATATATAATTTCAGATAAAAATTGATTTTTTTGTTGTTAAAAATTGAGACTGTTTTGTTGAAAATTTGTCTTTTTTTCATAAAAAATTAACTTTTTTGGTTGAAGATTCATCATTTTAGATAAAAATTCATTTTTTTATGGTTGAGAATTAAGAATATTTTGTTGAAATATCTTTTTTGGTAGAAAATTAATCTTTTGTGTTGAAAATCCAACTATTTGGTTGAAAATTATTTTGCTGTTGTTAAAGATTAATCATTTTAGATGAAAATTAATTTTTTGATGTACATAGTTTAAAATTTTTAGTTGTTGCTAAAAATGAAGAATATTTTGTTTAAAATTGGTCTTTCATTGGTAGAAAATTAATCCTTGAGTTAAAAATCCTGGATTAAAATCGAGGTCAATGTAGTTATGTTAAATATGTGATTACTCAGCGCCAATTAAACGAAGCCTCGATTAGCGCAGGTGTAACCAGAATAATATACAAGGATAAAAATATTAGAAGAAAAAGGGAGAAAATTACTGAGGATTAGTTTAAAATTCCCCTTTTTTGGTTCACTAATAATTTCATAAAAAATAATAATAATCCCTTATCAACTTGATAATTTTTTATCTTTTAATTTAAGTTTCAACCCCTATCCGTGGTCGTTGAATGAGAACACAATAGCAGTGACGCTCAGTGTTACCTACCTGCCTCTGCATTTTCGTCCCGTGCCTGTGGACCCATGTCAATCGCCAGGAGGCAGATTCCCTGGAGCAAATCGAATTATCTGGAATGAATGGGGAATCTGCCTTCTGGCGTTTGACGCGGGTTCAGAGGCATGGAAAGATAATGCATAGGCAGGTAACATTGAGCATCACTGCTATTGTTCTCACGTATTTTATTACTAAACAAAATATAAACATTTTATTGAAAAACCGGCTCTGTCTGCTTCTAGATATAATTATGTAGATTATGTATACAAAAAATTAGACAAAAATATTTAACCGTACGGCTTAAAAATTCAGAACCGATTATTCATTTTGATAAAGAGCCTTAAGGTTTCGGGTTAGGATTTCAGATTACATCTGATTCCAAATTTAACTGTTTGCAAGAAATTTAAATAATTTTTTTTTTATAAAATGAAAATTCATCAAGTTGTTAAAGAATAATGTCATCTAGTTTATCAGAAAATTTCCGAGGAAAGAAATCTAATAATGAAATTTCATTTCAAATTTAAATCTCTCTTGGTAAAAGTATTAGCAATTAAATCTTTTGTTGAGGATTATTCCTTATTCGTTAAAAAAATTAACCGCCTGGTTGAAATTTGAATTACTTTGTTAAAAATTAATTTTTTTCTTTGGTTGAAGATTTATCTTTCAAATTGAAAATTCATATTGTAGGGTTTAAAATTAACTTGCTTCTTGAAAATTCATATTTTTGGTTGCAAATTCCAATATTTGGTTAAAAATAAAAGTATTTTTATAAAAATTTAACTATTTTGTTGAAAATCTTCTCTATTGAAAATTCACATTTTAGGTGGAAAATTCAATTATTTTGTTATAAATATGTTATTGTTTTCGTTTATTTCAGCTGGTTAGAAATTCCTTTTTTGTTGGAAGTCATCTTTCTTGATTGAAAATTCATCTCCTTGGTTGAGAATTTAACTATTTTATTATAAATTCGATTTTTTTTTACTTTAATTCAACTGATTGAAAATCTTAGCCTTTTAAAAAATTCGTATTTTTTGCTTAAAAATTTATTTTTTTGTTTATTGAAAATTCAACTATTTGGTTAAAAATTTCTGTATTTTCTTCAAGATTTATCTTTTCTAAAAGAAAATTAATTTCCTTGGTTGAAAAATCAACTGTGTAGGTAAAAATGTATTTCTTTGGTTCTAAACTTTACTATTTTGTTGAAAAATATTTTTTCCCAATTGACACTCGGACTGTTTTATTTTTTGTTGATAATTGGTATTTTTAGTGAAAAATTCGTGTTATTTGTTGAAAATTCAACTTTCAGGTTAAAACAAAATTTCTTAGTTGAAGTTCTCTCATTTTAAATAAAAAGTCATTATTTGTTGTTGTTAAAAATAAATACTGATTTATTGGAAAATTGTCTTTTTTTGGTAGAAAATTAAACTCTTGGGTTAAAAATCCAACTGTTTGGATAAATATTTATTTCTTTAGTTCTAAATTTTGCTGTTTTGTTAAAAATTCTTTTTTTCCAGTTCAAAATTGAACTATTCTATTTTTATTGGTAATTGGTATTTTTAGTAAAAAATTTATTTATTTTGTTGAAAATTCAACTATTTGGCTAAAAATTTATTTTTTGGGTTAAACATTAACTATCTAGTTGAAAATTATTTTTTTGGCTGCAGGTTCATCATTTTAGACAAAAATTTATTTTGTTCTTGTTGAAAATTAGGAGTATTTTGTTGAAAATTTGTCTTTTGCGGTAAAAAATTTTTTTTTTTTATTGAAGATTTATCTTTTTAGACAAAAATGTACTTTTTTGTTATTTAAAATAAATAATATTTTATTGAAAATTTGTCTTTTGTTGTGGAAAATTATATATTTTTTTTTTTTTGGTTGAAGATTTATTTTAGTTGGAAATTCATTTTGTTGGTATTGAAAATAAATACTATTTTGTTAAAAATTTGTTTTTTTGCGGTAGAAAATTTTTTTTTTATTGTTAAAGATTCATAATTTTAGTGGAAATTCATTTTTTTGTTGTTGTTTGAAATTAAAGCTATTTTGTTGAAAAAAAATTTTTTTAATAGAAAATTAATTTTTTGTTTGAAGATTCATCATTTTAAATAAAAAAAATTTTTTTACTGAAGATTCATCATTTTCAAAAAAAATTCATTTTTTATTGTTGTTGAAAATTAAAGCTATTTTGTCGAAAAAAATTTCTTTTTTGTTAGAAAATTAATATTTTGGAGTGATAAATGGTATTTTTAGTGAAAAAATCGTGTAGTTTGTCGAAAATTAAACTATTTGCCTAAAAATTAATCTTTTGTGTTGAAAATCTATTTATTTGGTAAAAATTTGTCTTTTCTGGTATAAAATTAATTTTTTTTGGGTTGAAGATTCATAATTTTAGATAAAAATTAATTTTTTTATTGTTGAAAATTTGTCTTTTTTTATAGAAAGTTAATTTTTTTTAAGATTAATCATTTTAGATGAAAAGTCATTTTTTGTTATTTAAAGTGACTACTATTGTGTTGAAATTTTGTCTTTTGCTGTGAAAAATTATTATTTTTTTGTTTAAAGATTTATCATTTTATATAAAAATTCATTTTTTGTTGTTTAAAATAAATAATATTCCATTCAAAATTTTTTTTTGTTATGGAAAATTTAATATATATATATATATAGTAAAAGATTAATTATTTTAGATAAAAATTCATTTTTTTGTTAGAGAAAATTAAGAATATTTTGTTAAAATTTATTTTTTTTTATTAAAGATTTATCTTTTTAGACAAAATTCACTATTTTGTTATTTAAAATTAATGATATTTCATTAAAAAATTGTTTTTTGTGTGGAAACTTATATATATATATATATATATTTTTTTTTTGTTGAAGATTCATCATTGCAAATAAAAATTCACTTTTTGGTAAAAATTACGAATATTTTACAATTTGTCTTTTATTTTTTGTTGAATATTTGTCTTTTGTTGTGGAAAATTATTTTTGTTTTTGTTGAAGATTTATCATTTTCGATGAAAATTCATTTTGTTGTTGTTGAAAATTTGTTTTTTGCGGAGAAAATTATTTTTTGTTGTTGTTAAAGATTCATAATTTTAGTTAAAATTAATTTTTTGTTGTTGTTTAATATTAAAGCTATTTTATAAAAAAAAAAAAATTTCGAAAGAAAATTAATTTTTTGTTTAAAGATTCATCATTTTAGATAAAAATTAATTTTTTTTATTTAAAATAAATAATATTTCATTAAAAATTAGTCTTTTGTTGTGGAAATTTATTTTTTAAATTGAAGATTCATCATTTTAGATAAAAATTCATTTTGTTGTTGTTAACGAAAATTAAGAATATTTTGTTGAAAATTGGTCTTTTGCGGTAGAAAATTAATTGTTTTGGTTGAAATCTAACTATTTGGTTAAAAATTTATTTTTTCAGTAGAAAATTAAACTAGTATATTTTTTGTTAATGATTGGTATTTTTTAATAGAAAATTAATTTATTTTCTTGAAAATTCAACTATTTGGCTAAATATTCAGACTTTGGGTTGAAAATTCAAGTATTTGATTAAAAATTAATTTTTTTTGGCTGAAGATTCATCATTTTAAATAAAAATTTATTTTTTCTTGTTGTTGAAAATTAAGACTGATTTGTTGAAAATTGGTCTTTTTCGGTAGAAAATTAATTTCTTTGGTTAAAAATTAATTTGCTTGGTTCTAAACTTTACTATTTTGTTAAAACTTCTTTTTTCCAGTTGAAAATTGAACTATTCTATTTGTGGTTGAAAATTTGGAATTTTTAGTCAAAATTTCTTGTATTTTGTTAAAAATTTAAGTATTTGGTTAAAAATAAATTTTTTTGATTAAAGATTTATCAGTTTTGATAAAATTTCTTTTTTTCTGTTATTAAAAATTAAGATTGATTGAGAAATCGACTTTTTTGGTAGAAAAATAATTTTTTTGGTTGAAGATTCATCATTTTAGACGAGAATTTATTTCTTTGTTGTTAAAAATTAAGACTTTTTTTTGTTAAAAATTAAGAATGATTTGTTGAAAATTTGTCCTTTTCGGACGAAAATTAAAAATAAATATTTTTTAAAAAAATGGTCTTTTATTGGTAAAAAATTGATTTTTTGGGTTGAAAATCCAACCATTTGGTTAAAAATTAAAATTTTTTCTGTTTTAAAGATTACTCATTTTAGATAAAAATTCATTTTTTTATGTTGAAAATTAAGACTATTTGTTGATTATTTGTCTTTTGTGGTAAAAAATTAATAATGTTTAGTTGACGATTCATCAGTTTAAATAAAAAAAAATTTTTTTGGTTGAAGATTCATCATTTTGGATAAAAATTTATTTTTTATTATTGTTGAAAATTAAAGCTATTTTGTCGAAAAAAATTCTTTTTTGGTAGAAAATTCATCCTTTGGGTTGATAAATGGTATTTTTAGTGAAAAAATCGTGTATTTCGTTGAAAATTCAACTATTTGTCTAAAAATTAATCTTTTGTTTTGAAAATCTAACTATTTGGGTAAAAAGTTGTCTTTTTTGGGGAAAAATTAATTTTTTTTGGTTGAAGATTCGTAATTTTAGATAAAAACTAATTACGTTATTGTTGAAAATTACCACTTTTGTTGAATATTTTGTCTTTTTTTATAGAAAGTAAATTTTTTTGCTTGAAGATTCATCATTTTAGATAAAAATTGATTTTTTTGTTATTTAAAATAAATAATATTCTATTGAAAATTTGTGTCTTGTGAAAAATTTTTATTTTTTTGTTTGAAGATTTATCTTTTTAGATGAAAATTCATGTTCCTGTTGTTGCAAATTAAGACTATTTTGTTGCAAATTTGTCTTTTGCTGCAGAAAATTATTATTTTTTTTTTGGTTAAAGATTTATAATTTTAGATAAAAATTGATTTTTTTGTTATTTAAAATAAATAATATTTTATTGAAAATTTGAGTCTAGTTGTGGAAAATTATATATATATTTTTTTTTTTTTTTGGTTAAAGACTCATTATTTTAGATAAAAATTAATTTTTTGTTGGTGAAAATTAAATATATTTTGTTAAAAATTGGTCTTTTATTAGTAGAATCATTTGGGTTGAAAATCCACCTATTTCGTTAAAATTTATTTTTTTTATTGCAGATTCATCTTTTTAGACAAAAATTCACTTTTTTGTTATTTAAAATAAATAATATTTTATTAAAAGTTTGTCTTTTGTTGTGGAAAATTATATATATATATTTTTTTTTTGGTTGAAGATTCATTATTGAGGATAAAAATTCATGTTGTTGTTATTAAAATTAAATACTATTCTGTTGAAAATTTTTGTTTTGTTGTGGAAAATTATTTTTTTTTTGTTTGAAGATTCATCATTTTCGATGAAAAATCATTTTTTTGATGGTGGAAATTAAGAATATTTTGTTGAAGATTGATCTTTTATTGGTAGAATCATTTAGGTTAAAAATCTAACTATTTTGTTAGAATTTATTTTTTTTTATTGAAAATTTATCTTTTTAGATAAAAATTCATTTTTTTGTTATTGAAAATAAATACTAATTATTGAAAATTTGTCTTTTGCGGTAGGAAATTATTTTTTGTTTGTTAAAGATTCATAATTTTAGATGAAAATTCATTTTTTTGTTGTTTAAAATAAATAATATTTCATTGGAAATTTATCTTTTGTTGTGGAAAATTATTATTATTATTTTTTTTTGAAGATTCATTTTAGATCTTTTAGGTTTTTTTATTGGTAGAATCATTTGGGTCAAGAATCCAAGTATTTCGTTAAAATTTATTTTTTTTTTCTGTTGAAGGTTCATCTTTTTAGACAAAAATTGATTTTTATGTTATTTAAAATTAATAATATTTTATCAAAAATTTGTGTTTTGTTGTTGACAAATAATTTTTTTTTTTGTTGAAAATTCATCACATCAGATAAAAATTTATTTTGTTGGTATGGAAAATAAATACTATTTTGTTGAAAATTTCTGTTTCTTGTTAGAAAATTAAACTTTTGGGTTTAAATTTCCAACTATTTGGTTAAAAATTTATTTTTTCAGTAGAAAATTGAACTTTTTTTTTTGTTGATGATTGGTATTTTTTAGTCAAAAATTTATTTATTTTGTTGAAAATTCAACTATTTGGCTAAAAATTCATCCTTTGGGTTGAAAATTTAACTATATGGTTAAATTTTTTTTTTTTTTGAAGATTCATCTTGTTAGATGAAAATTTATTTTTTCTTGTTGTTGAAAATTGGTCTTTTTTGGTAGAAAATTAATTTTTTTGGTTGAAAATCAAACTGTTTGGTTAAAAATTTCGTTTTTTTTGTTCTAATTTTTACTACTTTGTTAAAAGTTCTTTTTTCAAGTTGAAAATTGAACTATACTATTTTTGGTTGAAAATTTGGCATTTTTAGTGAAAATTTCTCGTATTTAGTTGAAAATAAATTTTTTTGGTTAAAGATTCATAATTTTAAATAAAAATCGATTATTTTTTTTAAATCAAAGCTATTTTGTTGAAAAATTGTCTTTTTTATTAAAAATTAATCTTTTTGGTTAAAATCCAACTATTTGGTTACAAATTTATTTTTCCAGTAGAAAATTGACCTAGTATATTTTTTGTTGATGATTGGTATTTTTTAGTGAAAAATTTATTTATTTTGTTGAAAATTTAGCTATTTGGCTAAAAATTTATCCTTTGGGTTAAAAATTCAACTATTTGGTTAAAAATTAGTTTTTTAACCGAAGATTCATCATTTGAGATAAAAATTCATTTTTGTTGTTGAAAATGAGGAATATTTTGTTGAAATGTCTTTTTGATAAAAAATTATTTTTTTTGGGTGAAGATTTATCATTTTAGGTAAAAATTCATTTCTTTGTTGTTGAAAATTAAGAATATTTTGTTGAAATGTGTTTTTTTTTGGTAGAAAATTAATCCTTAAGGTTGAAAATTTAACCATTTTGTTAAAAATTTTTTTTGGTGAAAATTCATAATTTCAGATAAAAATTATTTTTGTTGTTGAAAATTGAGACTATTTTGTTGTAAAATTGTCTTTTTTTGATAGACAATTAATTTTTTTGTTTAAAGATTCATCACTAATTTAGATAAGTTTTTTTTTAAGATTCATCATTTTAGATAAAAATTAATTTTTTTGTTATTGAAAATGAATACTATTTTGTTGAAAATTTGTCTTTTGTTGTGGAAAATTATTTTTTGTTTTTTGAAGATTAATCACTTGAGACAAAAAATCATTTTTGGTTGATGTTGGAAATTAAAGCTATTTTGTTGAAAAATTGTCTTTTTAGAAAATTAATCTTTTGGGCTGAAAATCCAACTATTTAGTTACAAATTTATTTTTCCCGGTGAAAATTGAACTAGTATATTTTTGGTTAATAAACGGAATTTTTTAGTGAAAAATTACTTTATTTTGTTGAAAAATTAACTTTTTGGATAAAAATTTATCCTTTGGGTTGAAAATCCAACTCTTTGGTTAGAAATTAATTTTTTTTTCTGGTTGAAGATTCATCATTTTAGATAAAAATTAATTTTTTGTTGTAAAAAATTAAGACTGTTTCGTTGAAATTTGTCTTTTATGGTAGAAAATTATTATTTTTTTAGTTTAGATCAAAATTCATTTTTTTCTTGTTGAAAATCAAGAATATTTGGTTGAAATGTGTCTTTTTTGGTAAAATTATTTTGTTTAAAAATCTTATTATTTCGTTAAAAATTATTATTATTCTTTTTTATTGAAAATTCATCTTTTTACACGAAAACATTTTTTTGTTATTGAAAATAAGTACTATTTTGTTAAAAATTTGTATTTTGTTGTGGAAAATTATTATTTTTTTTTTTTGATTAAAGATTCATAGTTTTAGATAAAAATGAATTTTGTTGTTGTTGTTGAAAATTAAAAATATTTTGTTGAAAAATTTCCTTTTTTGTATAAAATTAATCTTTTGGTTTGAAAATCCAACTATTTCGTTAAATTTTTTATTTATTCAAGATTCATCTTTTTCGATAAAAATTGATGTCTTTGTTATTGAAAGTGAGTAATATTTTGTTGAAAATTTGTCTTTTGTTTTAGAAAAATATATTTTTTTTTTGTTGAACATTCATCATTTAAGATAAAAATTAATTTTTTTCTTGTTGAAAATCTAGAATATTTGGTTGAAATGTGTCTTTTTTGGTAAAATCATTTAGTTTAAGAATCTAATTATTTTGTTAAAAATTATTATTATTCTTCTTTTTTTTAAATTAAAATTCATCTTTGTACACAAAAATTCATTTTTTTCTTATTGAAAATAAATACTATTTTGTTAAAAATTTGTGTTTTGTTGTGGGATATTATGATTTTTTTGGTTGAAGATTCATTATTTTAGATAAAAATTCCTTTTGTTATTATTAAAAATTAATTCTATTTTGTTGGAATTTTTTGTTTTATTGCAGAACATTTTTTTTTTGTTTGGTGAAGATTTATCATTTTTAATAAAAATTCATTTCGTTCTTATTGAAAATAAATACTATTTTGTTGAGAAATGCTCTTTTTTGTTATAAAATTAAACTTTTGTGTTCAAAATTCAACAATTGGTTAAAAAATCGTTTTGTTGTTGTTGTTTTTGTTGTTACTGTTGAAGATTTATCATTTTAGATGAAAATTAATTTTTTTGTTGCAGAAAATTAATTTTTTTTAGTTCAAGATCTATAATTTCAGATAAATATTAATTTTGTTGTTGTTGAAATTTCAGAATATTTTGTTGAAAATTTGTCTTTTTTGATAGAAAATTAATTTTTTTGGTTAAAGATTCATCATTTTAGATATAAATTCATTTCTTTGTTGTTAAAAATTAATAATATTTTGTTGAAATGTGTCTTTTTGGTAGAAAATTAAACCTTTAGGTTGAAAATCCAACTATTTGGTTAAACATTATTATTATTATTATTATTTTTTTTAAGATTCATAATTTGAAATAAAAATTCATTTTGTTGTTATTGAAAATAAATAATATTTTGTTAAAAAATGGTTTTTCGTAGTGGAATATTATTATTATTATTTTTTTGGTTGAACATTTATCATTTTAGATAAAAAATCATTTTGTTGGTATTGAAAATGAATACTATTTTGTTGAAAAATTGTCTTTTTTGTTATAAAATTAATCTTTTGTGTTGAAAATCCAACTACTTGGTTAAAAATTTTTTTTCGGATTGAAAATTCATCTTTTTAGATAAAAATCCATTTCTTTGTTATTGAAAATAAACAATGTATTATTAAAAATTTGTCTTTTGTTGTGGAGAATTATTTTTTTTGTTTGAAGATTCATCATTGCAGGAAAAAATTTTTTTTTTTTATCCGAAATGAATAAAATTTTATTGAAAATTTGTCTTTTGTTATGGGCAATTGTTATTATTTTTTTTTGGTTAAAGATTCATCATTTTATATAAAAATTCATTTTTGTTGTTGTTGAAAATGAAGACTATTTTGTTGAAAATTTGTCTTTGTGGTATAAAATTAATTTTGTATGGTTGAAGATTCATAATTTCAGATAAAAATTAATTTTGTTGGTGTTGAAAATCCGGAATATTTTGTTGAAAAGTCTTTTTTGGTAGAAAATTATTCTTTTGTGTTGAAAATCGAACTATTTGGTTGAAAATTATTATTTTTTCTCTTGAAGATTCTTCACTTTAGATAAAAATTATTTTTTTTTGTATTGAAAATTTATACCATTTTGAAGAAAATTTGTGTTTTGTTGTGGAATATTATTATTTTTTTTTTGGTTGAAGGTTCATCATTTTAGATAAAAATTCATTTTATTTTTATTAAAAATAAATACTATTTTGTTGGAATTTTTTCTTTTATTGTAGAAAATAATTTTTTTTTCGTTTGGTGAAGATTCATCATTTTTAATAAAAATTCATTTTGTTCTTATTGAAAATAAATACTATTTTTTGAAAAATTGGCTTTTTTGTTATAAAATTAATGTTTTGGGTTGAAAATTCAACGATTTGTTAAAAAATTATTTTTTTGTTTTTGAAAATCAACAATATGTGGTTGAAATGTGTCTTTTTTGGTCAAATCATTTGGGTTAAAAATTTAACTATTTCGTAAAAAATTAAATTTTTTTTTAAATCAAAATTAATTTTTTAAGATAAAAATTTATTTTTTTGTTATTCAAAATTAATTTTTTAAGATAAAAATTTATTTTTTTGTTATTCAAAATAAATAATATTTTTTTTGAAAATTTGTCTTTCGTTGTGGAAAATTGTTATTTTTTGTTGTTGAAGATTTATCATTTTAGATAAAAATTCTTTTCTTTTTATTGAAAATAAATACTATTTTGATGAAAATTTGTCTTTTGTTGTGAAAAATTATTTTTTGGTTTGTTGAAGATTCATCATTGTAGATAAAAATTCATTTTTGTTGTTCCTGAAAATGAAGATTTTTTTTAATTGATCTTTTATGGATAGAAAATTAATCCTTTGAGTTAAAAATCCAACTATTTGGTTAAAAATTATTTTTATGTTTGTTGAATATTTATAATTTCAGATAAAAATTAATTTTGTCGTTGTTGAAAATTAAGACAATTTTGTTGAAAATTTGTCTTTTTTTAATAGAAAATTAATTTTTTTGGTTGAAGATTCATCATTGTAGATAAAAATTCATTTTTTCTTTTTGTTGTTATTGTTGTTTTTGTTGAAGGTTTATCATTTTAGATCAAAATTAATTTTTTGTTGTAGAAAATTAGGACTATTTTGTTGACATTTTTGTTGTTGCTGAAAATGATAAAGATTTTGTTTAAAGTTGATCTTTTATCGGTGGAAAATAATCTTTTGAGTTTGAAATCGAAGTATTTGGTTACAAATTAATTATTTTTTTTTTGGTTGAAGATTCATCATTTTAGACAAAAATTCATTGTGTTGTTTTTGAAAATCAAGACTATTTTGTTGAAAATTTGCCTTTTTTTGATAGAAAATTAATTTCTGTTGGTTGAAGATTCATCATTTCAGATAAAAATTCATTTTTGTTGTTCCTGAAAATGAAGAATATTTTATTTGAAATTGATATTTTATCGGTAGGAAATTAATCCTTTGGGCTGAAGATTCATCATTTCACACGAAAATTAATGTTTGTTGTTATTAAAAATAACGAATATTTTGTTGAAAATTGATTTTTGATTGTTAGAAAATTAATTCTTTGGGTTGAAAATCCAACTTTTGGTTGAAAATTATTTTTTTTTTGGTTGAAGATTCATCATTTTACATAAAAATTCATTGTCTTGTTTTTGAAAATCAAGACAATTTTGTTGAAAATTTGTCTTTTGTGGTATAAAATTAATTTTGTTGTTGTTGAAAATTAAGATTATTTTGTTGAAACTTTGTCTTTTTTTGATAGAAAATTAATTTTTTTTATTAAAGATTTATTATTTTAGATAAAAATTCATTTTTATTGTTCCTAAAAATGAAAATTTTTTTTAAATTAATCTTCTATCGGTAGAAAATTAATCCTGTGGATTAAAAATCCAACTATTTGGTTAAAAATTATTTTTTTTTATTGAAAATTTATCTTTTTAGATCAAAATCCATTTTTTGTTATTGAAAATAATTAATATTTTATTGAAAATTTGCTTTTTGTTGTGAAAAATGATTTTTTTTGGGTTGAATATTCATCATTTTAGACAAAAAGTTTTTTTTTGTTATCAAAAATGAATAATATTTTATTAAAAATTTGTCTTTTGTTGTGGGCAATTATTATTTTTATTTTTTTTTTTTGTTGAAAAATTTATCACTGTAGATAAAAATTAATTCTGTTGTTATTGAAAATAAATACTATTTTGTTGAAAATTTGTCTTTTGCTGTGGAAAAATATATATATTTTTTTTTTTGTTGAAGATTCATCATTTTAGATAATCATTATTTTTTTGTTGTTGAAAATCAGGAATATTTTGTTGAAATGTGTCTTTTTTGGTAGAAAATTATTCTTTTGTGTTGAAAATCCAACTATTTGGTTGAAAATTATTATTTTTTCTGTTGAATATTCACCAGTTTAGAGTAAAATTAATTTTGTTGTTACTGAAAATTAATACTATTTAGTTGAAAAATGGTCTTTTTGGTTATAAAATTAATCTTTTGGGTTGAAAATTCAACGATTTGTTAATAAATAATTTTGTTGCTGTTGTTGAAGATTTATTATTTTAGATAAAAATTAATTTTTTGTTCTAGAAAATTGAGAATATTTTGTTGAAATTTTTGTTGCTGAAAATGAAGAATATTTTGTTTAAAACTGATCTTTTATCGGTAGAAAATTAATCCTTTGGGTTGAAAATCAGACTATTTGGTTCAAAATTAATTTTTTTTTGGTTGAAGATTCATCATTTTTCGTAAAAATTCATTGTGTTCTTTTTGAAAATCAAGATTATTTTGTTGAAAATTTGTCTTTTGTGGTATAAAATTAATTTTCTTTGGTTGAAGATTCATAATTTCAAATAAAAATTAATTTTGTTTCTGTTAAAAATTAAGACTATTTTGTTGAAAATTTTTTTTTTTTTTGATAGAAAATTAATATTTTTTGTTTGAAGATTCACCATTTTAGATAAAAAATTAATTTCTTTGTTTTTGAAAATTAAGAATTTTTTTTTGAAATGTGCCTTTCTTGGTAGAAAATTATTCCTTCAGGTTGAAAATCCAACTATTAGGTTAAAAATTATTATTATTTTTTTTTATGAAGATTTATAATTTCAGATAAAAATTTATTTTGTTGTTAAAAATTAAGACTTATTTTGTTGAATATGTGTATTTTTTGACAGAAAATTAATCTTTCTTGTGATAAAATCATCATTTTAAATAAAAATTTATTTTTTGTTGTTGTTGAAAATTAAATCGCATTTGTTGAAAATTTGTCTTTTCCGGCATAAAATTAATCCTTGGGGTTGAAAATCCAACTATTTGATTAAAAGTTATTTTTTTGTTTGTAGAAGATTTATAATTTCGGAGAGAAATTAATTTTGTTATTGTTAAAAATTAAGACTATTTTGTTGAAAATTTGTCTTTTTTTGATAGAAAATTAATTTTTTTGCTTGAAAATTCATCATTTTAGATAAAAGTTCATTTTGTTGTTGTTGAAAATAAAGAGTATTTTGTTAAAATATCTTTTTTGGTAGAAGATTAATCCTTCAGGTTGAAAATCCAACTACTTGGTTGAAAATAATTTTTGTTGTTGTTGAAGATTCATGTTTTTAGATAAAAATTCAATTTTTCTTGGTGAAAATTAAGAAGATTTGTGGAAAATTTTTCTTTTGTTGTGTAAAATTAATTTTTTGGTTGAAAATTCATCATTTTAAATAAAAATTCATTTCGTTGTTATTGAAAATAAATACTATTTTGTTTAAAATTTGTCTTTTGTTGTGAAAAATTTTTTTTTTTGTTGAAGATTCATCATTTTAGATAAAAATTCTTTTTTTTTTGTTATTGAAAATAAACACTATTTTGTTTAAAATTTGTCCTTCGCTGTAGAAAATTATTTTTTTTGTTTGTTAAAGATTTATAATTTTAGATAAAAATGAATTTTGTTTTTGTTGAAAATTGAAGCTATTTTGTTGAAAAATTGTCTTTTTTGTCATAAAATTAATCTTTTGGTTTGAAAATCCCACTATTTCTTTAAAAAAAATTTTTTATTGAAGATTCATCTTTTTGGATAATAATTCATTTTTTTGTTATTGAAAGAAAGTAATATTTTATTCAAAATTTGTCTTTTGTTCTGGAAAATTATTATTTTTTTTTTGTTGAAGATTTATTTTAGATAAAAATTCATTTTTTTCATGAAAATTAAGGATATTTGGTTGAAGTGTGTCTACATTGGTAAAATTATTTGGGTTGAAAATCTAATTATTTCGTTAAAAATTATTTTTTTGAATTGAAAATTCATCTTTTTACATGAAAATTCATTTTTTTGTTATTGAAAATAAATAATATTTAATTGAAAATTTGTCTCTTGTTGTGGAAAATTATTATTTTTTTTTTGGTTGAAGATTCATCATTTTAGATGAAAATTCATTTTGTTGTTGTTGAAAATGAAGAATATTTTTTTAAAATGTTTTTTTTGGTAGAAAATTAATCCTTTAGGTTAAAAATCCAACTATTTGGGTAATTTTTTTTTTTTTGTTGAAGATTCATTATTTCAGATGAAAATTAATTTTTTTGTTAAAAATTAGGAATATTTTGTTGAAAATTTGTCTTTTTTTGATAGAAAATTAATTCCTTTGGTTGAAGATTCATCATTGTAGATAAAAATTCATTTTTGTTGTACTTGAAATTAAAGAATATTTTGTTTAAAATTGATCTTTTA
>JAUELO010125172.1:0-17346 GCA_032357855.1 Amphibolips quercusostensackenii | reverse complement strand
AAGATTATGTGTTTATTAAAAAAGATTAATTTACAATAAAATATACAAATTTTCAACCAACAATAGAATATTAAAATTTTTAGTTAAAAAAATTATTTAAAAAAAAAAACAATTTTTAACCAAATAGTTAAATTTTCAGTAAGAAATATGAATAAGCTCTTCAAATAATAAAATTAATTTTTACAAAAAATGTTCAATTTTTAACCAAGTAGTGAGCGAATTTCCAATCAGGAAGATTAGTTTTTGACCAAAAAACTAATTTATAAAATTTTAACTAAGAACGATTAACTTTTAATAAAAATAGAATAATAAAATTTTGAATGTTCAACCAATATAAAATAAATGTTTAACTAGGTATTTCAACTTTTAACTAAGTAGTTCAATTGTAATTTAAAAAAGATTAATTGTTAATGAAAGCTAAATCAGTGAATTTCCAACGAAAAAAATTAATTATTTAAACAAATAGTAGAATTGGTAATCGAAAGTGATAAATATAATAGGCTTTCAAATGAGGACGTATTAACTCCATGTCAGTGTAACATAGTTTTTGGATTGCCCTTTCAAACACTTCGTTCTTCGAAAAAAGTTTAAACAAACCAAAACTTTATGTGGAGAAGTTGTTTAGAAATACGACTTTTAATATTAAATTGAATTTCATCCTTTCAAAATTTTCTCAAATGCTTCTATTCCTTACCGTCATCCAGCATCATGCTTGAGTCGCAGGCGAATGCAAGATTAGTCGAGCGTTTGCAGTTTAGCCTGTATAGGACACAAGAAAATTTATTCCACTCAATACAAGGTGAAAGGTGGGGGCTACGAGGTTTTTTTGATGGCAACGTTAATATTCAAACCGGACTCACAGAACGGATGCTTTATTTCTCTATAGGCGTGACAAATAAGAGACAGATTGTCGGTCGAACTCACGCTCCATACGTTTCGAAATATGAACTGCTATCAACACTGGAATTCTGTAAAGTTGTGGTACGACAAGGTGGCGGTGAATTGATGGCAAAGCGTCGAGTCGTATTACCGACTTCGAACTGAAGTTTGATTGCTGCTCTCAAAAGTGATCCCTAAAAATATGCGCATGCTTGAACTGAGCTGCGCTTATTGTCTTGTTGGCTTATTGGCATTCTCTTCCTTACTTAAAACTGAAATAAAAGCGCACACTATAGCCAATAAACAATCTATGCATGTACAGCCAAAGGCAACTAAGTTGAGCTCACTGATTCCAGCGGACTTTACAATGGATAATCGCTACTATCGTTATTCTTTTCACTGCATTCTAACTTACGGATGCTAAGCGGTACATCGTGTCAGACCTGCAGCAAGCAAGCGTCACTCTTGAGAATCGCTACTCTCGTTCATCTTTCCATTGCATTCTAACTCACGGATACTGAACAGAACATCTTGTCACACGCGTGCAGAAAGCCTTTCAAGAGAATCGTTACATCGAAAACGACAATATTGTTTAGAGATTTCTTATTAAGGATGTTATATTCAAAAATCGCTTGCATTACGCTGAGACTTACAATTATTTCTGCCCTTATATACTAAAGAGCAAAACGTATCACTACTTGTGAGAAACTTATAGTGCTGGATAAAAAATTGTAGGTGCCCCAGACTTTATTAGATATGTATATATATATATATATAGTAAATTATTTAATCAGAAAGATCATCATCAAACGAAAATAAACTATTAATGCGACAAACATTTGCATGAAGAATTCAGCTTTAGAGACTTAAGATCTAAATTGAAAGATTGCTTTAGAATTATTTTAAAAATGAAGCACAAAATTAAAATCAGAACAATAAGCAAGTAAATTTATGCAGCAGCTTATGAATTTTGCATAACTATAATTACAAAAAGTGACGGAATTAATTAAAAAATTATTTTTTCAAAAGCTGCGACGGTTTTGGCGTTTTAGTTTTTTTATTTTGGAAAATGTTAAAGTAATTATCAGCTTAGCTGATAAAATACCATAGAAATTTATGCTATTAATAAGTATATTTTGTGGAGATTTTATATGTTGAAACATATCAATCCAAATATTAAAAGATATTATCTTCAGTATTATATCAGGGCGTCTACTCAAACTCTGTAAAAAATTCCCTGTTAATTCTAGGTTTCATACAGTTATCTACAGATTTTTTTTAAGATGTTATTTTTCGAATAAGGAATCACTCAAATATTAAGTATAACATTTTTCAGACAAATTCGCATTCTACATCACTTCAAAGTATCACATAATATACTATAAAAAACCTATCTACAAATTGTTCCTTTTGATGTCAAATCGTCCCCTGAATATTGGAATTATAAAATTAATATTAAGGGATCTCTTGAATCCATTTCTGAAAAAATTGCGTGCATTTTATTTTTTTTTCATTCTAAAGTAAAAAATACATTAAGGTTAATGTACTATTTTGCGCGGGTGTCCCAGTTTGGGCGAATGCTCAGATACTATAAGTAAATCCGTGGCAATATGAAAGATAATGAGGCTAGCAATAGTTTAATCACATTCTAGAATAAATTAAATATAATTTTGATGTAGGTTTTATAGTCATTTTATTATACATTCGTACTGTTTAAACACTATATCGTCACGCGTGTCGCTATCTGTGACCGATATAGCATAACATTTCTCTCGACGTGTTAGTTCGGGTGTTGACAGGATGCGTTGTTTTTCGTCACAACAGTGCTTAACAAATTTTATAGTAAGAGTATTTTAGTGAAAAGTAATTAATAATGATGAGTTTTTCGAATAAACTTGTCAATAAAACGCAACGTAAATGCATGATTTGTGTATTTCTTGACTTTCTAATACGGACAGAAAAAAACGGTTCAAGGTGTTTGGGCGAGTGTTAAGAAACAACAATGTTACATTAAAATGATACTTTGTTTTAGATGACGAGCACGCTATCTTAATTCTTACAGCTTTCTTGTGTTATGAGGCGTTTTTTGTTTATACATTTGTGTTTAATTATTAATAAAAATGTACGCGAAACGATTACTATGACGATATTTGACAGTTATGTTTTTTCGCCCTTTCCGGGACAGCGTAATTCCTTTTACCTTCTTGGGCGAGCAACGAGACCTTACAACGAATAAGTATAATTTGCTCAACAACTGATAACTAGATGGGTACATACTTATGAGTTTTTGTGAATTGGGTCTCAGTACTTGTCAATCACTATATTCTACCACTGTAGAAAATCAAACATGTCGTCACTTGTACAAAATGGGACGTTCGATTCGCCCAAATTAGGTCACAAGAAAAATTGATTCGCCCAAATAGGTTTATCAGAAAAGTTTCAAATATTCCCCATTATCAAATGAAAATTGTTTGCTTATATCGATAAGCAGACAAAATATTAAGAAAAAATGTTCAATATGTGCCATATTAAGAAATTTTCTTAATTCATAAAATTTAAAATACTTTTACAAGCAAAATACGCAGCACAAATTCTTGCACTCGCCCAAATTGGGACATTTACCATAACAGATGAGATTTCTTTTTGAATACTGCTAATATTCAGAAAACATTTTGATATAAGGAGAAATAATTTTTAGGGGATCAAGTCATTTTAGAAGAAAAAATTAGGATGTTTTTTAGACCACTATAATCGGTATACAACAATCACGCAAGTTAATTATAAATAATCATTTACTCTGTTCTTATAAAAATACAACTGTGTAGAAATAGTATACTTTTCATATACATATATAATTATATAATGATGTTCCCTGATTCATTAAAGCAACTTATTAAAAGGACAAACAATTTTTTAATAGTACAAACTTTTAGAAATATTATAATTACTACTAAAAAAAATCCCACGCTTAACATAAAATGCCTTTGACAAATTAGACTGTAGCACTCTGGAGCCTGAGAAAAAAATTCTTTCCCTAATTTTTTGTAATAAATTTTTAAAATATTTTCATTGGCACTTAAAATTCAGAGCATGTTTAATATATTAATATTTCTAATAAAATATATTTAGAAAAAAATTCCGGTCGACCCTCCTACAAAATATGTAATTATATCAGATTAAAATTTCAAACATTTCGCTTTAAAATTCAAATTAAAAAAATGTGGATTAATTATCCACTATTCAAAGTAATTAGAATTAAAAAATAATATGGAAATGTGAAACACCCAAATTTTACAAATTTTTAGAAGAAAAATTTTACTTCACAATTTTTCTATTTTATGCCTTAATTTTTTAAAGTACATTTTTAATTGCAAAAATTAAAAAAATTAGTTTTGAAGTCTTAAAGAATTAAAAATTAAAAGCGTTTAAAATTGAAGAAAATGGTTTATGAAAAACATTGTAAGGTAATCAACTGTAAATATAAATTAATAAATGGTTTTTAAAACCGAACTGTAGTTTGAGTGTTCAAATTTGTACAATAATTATTCTACAATATGATTCTAACTCTTTTCAAAATTAAACAATTCACAGATTTTAACTTGGAAATTCACCTTTTTTTATACGAAAGCCTTAATAATTAAGCAAATTAAAATGTCTGATTTAAACTTTATAAACTATTTTCAATGTGAAAATAACTAAAAATTATTACATATTTATAACTAATCGCTTTTATTTAAGTTAAAATTTTATTCGAATATTATTTTAGGCTAAAATATAAAATTTTCAACCCATTAAATTTCAAATATTTATATTGAAAATTTTTTTAAATGAGCAGTTATAAATCAAATATTTATAACTAATCAATTTGAAACTGAATTGTTTAAAATAGAAAGGCATCAATGGTTGAAATTTTAGAGTGCAAAATTTAAAATTTCGAAGTTACAATTTTTATTGTAACGTTAAATAACAATTGAAAATTATAAATTTAAAACAATCAAAATTAAAATAATTCATCTTAAAAAGGATTTATGTATGAAAAACCGTTTGAATTTCACAATAGTAATTTTAAAAAAGGGAATGAATTTTGGCATTTAATTTTTTTCCCCATTCGGAAGAAGAACTTTTTTGGTTTTAAAATTTTATTCAGTAGGAGACTAGGAAATGTGGTAATTTTTAAAATTTTTATCAAGTTTGAAATAAGAAAATTTTAGTTTTCAATTTTTATTGAATTAGCAGTACATTAAAAAACTTTAAAGTTTTTATTGAGTTAGAAGAAATGAAATTTTTCTTTTATTGGGAGAGGTAATTTTTTTTCAAGAAAAAGTACATGTTTAATGTTTCATTATTATACCATTTTTATTAGTGCCATTTGAAATAGAGGATTAGTTTTAATTTAGAGAACTTGAAACAATAGCGTGGATTTATATTTTTTATCCAGAAATATTTAAACTGCTCAATTTATAAAAGTGTAGAAGTATAAGTTTTTTAGTTTAATTGCACTTAATTAAACATTTTCGATTGAAAAGTGTTAAAAGCTTCTATTTTATGTGTGTAAATTATTGAGAGTTTAAATGAACAAATTCCGAGTCAAAATTTTTTTAAGATGTCATTCACACTGCAGTAGTTACAAACATTTTTGTACTGCAAATACACGTTTGACTGAAGACTTTTAGCAAAAAAACGTAGGTCATGAGTCGGATACAGTCGGTGAGCTGGTTTGACCGTCGCGTACTCAGCTATAGACGAAAGAGATTGAAAACCTTCCCTCATTTTTCGCATAGTCTTTTGAAATTCGCGCAAATCTCGGTTGCAGATTACATTTCTTGTAACTGATGTTACTTAAAATACTCACTTTTGACGATATTTTCTACAAAACTTGTTATTGACCATTATCACTTTTTTATACTTACAATTTTCAAACAGGAACTAAGACTTTTTCTAAACGTTATTACAAATTTCGGTTTGCTCTAGTTAATAATAGTACACACAGAAATACCATAATCTCTAATTATAGTAGGAATCTTTATAACAGTAACTCGATAATCCCTGAATTCTTACATTTTATTTTAATTGTGGATATAGAATAAACCAAATATTGATATCAAAAGTCTATCAGTGTATGTGCTAGAAGTTAAGGCATATTATTTAAATTTAATTATTATAATCAAATAAAAACGTACCGACGGACTAAATGTATAACCTTTTTATACTTCTATTATTGAAATTTTTTCTTATTCAATCTAAGAAATTCAGTGAATATCAAAATGTATAGTTACTATTTGCATAATTGTTATAAAATCCAAAACACTTATTTTTAAAGTCTATTTATAAAATTTAAATTCTTACTATCATGAAATTACCGACGCTGTAAACTTAGAAGATTTTTTTTAGTCTTTACAGTATGTAATACGAATTTTGTGTCAGTCTAGAGAGTTCCTTGAAATGTACAATTACTTTCTACAGTTTCAAATCAAAGGAATAACTACGAACCACTGCCGTGATGCGTACAGCATGTATGAGCTGTGTACATTTTTAGATTGTTATCAGTAATGCAAAATGTTCGTTCTTAAAAAAAATGTAATCGTTTCCTTCTTCTTGCAGGATTAAGTTGAACGTCTAATTTTTGCCTAATAGCGCCCCTATTCTCGGTGTTTCTCGTGCCAGCCCATCTTATTCTTTTCTTTACACACAACATTCTCCTGCCAGCTCCCATCCTCCTGCCAAAATGCAATCTCCGCTCAAGTCTCCTTTTTTTGCTGGACCTCCTCAACGTGCAAGGTTTCCGTCTCCTCCTGCCAGCTATATCAACTCACCTACTAGGCTTCTTTCTTTTGACGGACATGGACATGGACTTGACCAACTTCAATTTATTTGTCTTACTCCAACTAAAAATCCGCACCGGCGATTCGAAATTCGAAGATACACTTTTCCTACGAATGAAAAAATTAAAATACTTGCAAGACATAATGTCTATAGGCCCGTGACAACCCAAGAACAAATAGTATTATCAACATTCGATAGTGACGTTTTTGCAATATTTTCGAGTAGTGACACTCTTGATAGAACATATCAATATATTTGTCAAATCAAAACTTTTAAACAGATAAAAATAAACATGAAGAGCTTCACGATTACCCCATTGACCTCAAATAAAACTGAGGAAGTTCCAGTAGGCCGCGTTTGCCCAATCTCATACTATTTCAGAATAGAGCATGTAAAACACACTAATGGGTGCGTTACTTTATTAAAAAAACAAGTTATTGGCACTTTTTCCGAAGTCCCTTTTAAGGCACAATTTTTTTGATAGTCACTATAATCACTTTTTAAAATGAAAATATCAATTTAGTCGATTCTTTCGTTGAACTAAAACAGAAAAGCCAAGGCTTTTTTAATTTTATAGTGTATTCTTTAAAAACTTTTAATTCGCCCTAAAATCTCTGTGATTCCCTTGAAATCCACCGAATTTAATGAATCTTTTTAGGATTTGATCAGATTCTTGTTTGATGAGATTTCAAAATTTTGTTCTATTTACTTAAATCATTTCTTATTTATTTTGTTTTCGTATGACCTTATTCTCCGGCCAGATCTCCTCCTGCCGAGCATGGTCTTCCTTCCACCTTCGGGTCGCGCCCTGCGCTTCCGCGTTCTAAAGTACTTGGATATGGACTTCATCAACTTTAATTTATTCGGATTTGTTGCAAAGAAAATCCACACCAGCTGTTCATACTTCGAAGATACACTTTTCCTGCGGATAAGCCAATACACTTGATTGCAGGACGGAATCGCTTTAGGCCTATTCCAATCCAAAAATAAATTGTATTGTCAACATTCGATGGTGATGTCTTTTCAATATTTAAGAGTAGTGATGCTCTTGATGGAATATATGTATATAGTCGTCGCACTCAACGTAAAGGACGGGCAAAAATAAACATGGAAAGGCGCACGATTACCTTATTGACCACAGATGAAATCATGGAAACTCCAGTAGGCCCTGATCGCTCAATCAAAGTTGATTATATAGGAGAGCTAATGAATCAAAATCATCCACACCATTAAAAAAAATGGCAAACTAAAATATTAAATGCTTCATAACCTAAAGTCATTAAAAAATGTTGCATGTAACTTGTATTTACAAACAATAATAAAATGTTAATGTATCATAGTTGTCAACAATTCAATCTTTCGGTGATACCCCAGCCAGTCTTCCTCAAAAGCAAATAAAAAAAATTCCGTTTCATTTACTCACGCAAATAAAAATACCCACTGCGAAAAATAAAATTCAGGAAACATTTTATTATTATTATTGATATTTTGCCTTGCTTATATTTATGAATTAAAGACAGTAATATTAGGACTTAACAATTTTTACATTTTTTGTATTCCTCTGAATTAACAGTTAGTTTTTCTTATTGAAAAATATGCATTAAACTAATTTAACGAATTAATTCATTCTACCATTAGAATTCTCTTTAAAACTTATCTAGTGATTTTTTACGCTAATAGAAGAATAATATGGGAATATATTTTTTTAAATAAGACAATTGTAAAAACCATATAATATTCATTATGAAACAATTTAAATTGTGAAGCTTTTGAATTGAAATCTATTTCATTTTAACAAAATAGCTGAATATTCAAATAAACATGTTTTTACAAAAAGAAACGAATTTACACTTTGAAGACAAATTTTCAACAACAACAACAAAATAATTTTAAACAAAACAATTTTAACTCAATTGAATTTTTTAAGAATAACACACGAATTTTTAACAAAACTGTTGAGTTGTTTACCAAATATTTAAATTTTTTAATTAAAGAGACGAATTTTCGCGAAGACACTTAAATTTTAAACAAAAAATTTCATCTGAAACCAAGGGGGATGACTTGTCTGCCATAAAAGATAGATTTTTTAATTTAAAACGACGAACTTGGAACAAATCAGGTTTAATTTTTGCCCAAATATATTAATTTATGAAAATCGTTCAATTTTCAACCTCTAAAGATAATTTTTTTAGAAAAGAGTTAAATCTTTAACACGATCAATTGAATTTTCAACCCAAAAGTTCATTTTTAAGCAAGCAAGATGAATTTTCTACCGAAAGACAAATGTGGAACTAGTTTAACTGAACGGAGAAACAAATTTTTAACAAAATAGTTGTATCATTAACCAGATAGATAAATTTTTTAAACAAAAAAAATCCATATAGAACCAAAAAGTTAAATTTTTACCTGAAAAAGATCTTTCTTCAATCAAAAATGAAATAGTTAGATTTTTAGTTGAAAAAATTTATCATCCCAAATATTTAAACTCCTTTACTTCTTCTTACTTTACTTTCTTTCTTTAGGATGCGCAGTTTTTTATTATAAAAAATAACAGTGATAAAAAATTTAATTTATAGACAAACGACATAAGCTACGAAGAAAAATGATTTTTATGGGATGCGTAGTCTTTAGTTTTAATTGTGATACAATAACAATAACAATAAAAAATTAAATTTGTGGAAAAACAATACTAGATATGGAAGAAATTTATATACAAAAGTTGTTCAACTAAAAAATATCTGCTAATTTGTAACAAATTGTTCTTTGAATGGATGCGTATTTTTTGTTTAAATCGTGGAAAAACCCTAAGAAATAGATAATTAAGTTTTTGAAAAACGACACAAAGTGCAATAAAATGTTTAAAAAAATTTTCTAAAAAATGCACACTTTTTTAATTTAAAAACTAGACAACAAAAACACATAAGTTTTAATATCAGTGCATTTCGAGAATTTTAGTAATATAAATTTATTGCAATGACACATTTTTCAGGGTAGCGAAAAATAAAAAATAGTGCCAAATTAGAAAAAAATATTAAATTAATCATAAAAAATAAAATCTGAGAAATATTTTGCAATATCTGAATGAGCAGTCCCGAGCCGAGATAAAAAAATTAATATAATATTTATTTTATGTAATAGAGTTGTACATAAGCTAGAAAAGTTTGCAGTGTGAGCATAATCGAGTACGAAGCACGAGATGAGTGATAAGAATGTGTTTGTTAAAGCTGAAGGAGCTTCAACCAGAGAAAATTCACAATCACTAAATTACAGTTGTAGATACTTGACCTTCAATTTTAAAAGGTATGTGCGCAAATGTGGAGGAAGTACAAAATCCGAGAGCGTAGCCTAAGAAAAATACGTTATTAAGCGCAAAGTACAAGATTCAACAGACGTTAGGCATTTCGCTCTAAAATGCAACGGGATGATTCTACGCAAACACGATTTGTGAAAATTTTTTCAAACATATTTCCGCGATGCATCGAAGTCCTTTCTAGTAAATTTGAAATTTTGATTAGAACCCCTTTTCTCAACCTTTTTACAAAAAAACACTCTTTAAAACAGTTAATTTTAAAGTACTTAGTGTAATATAATAAAAGGCACCAGTTGTCTAGACTGTAGGGAGAAACAACTCTGGTAATCCTCAGGACAGATGAGTTATCCAAACTGTTATTCCAATAAAATAAGATTAATTCAATTACACTCAATGTTGGCCAAAATGCGAATTTTTCTACATCAAATTTAATTATGTTATATCAAATGAATATTAATAGTGAATTAAAATTTTTCCATCAGTAGTCCTCCATATACCTTTTAAGCAAAAAACACGCTTTACAACAGTTATTGAGTATTAAGTGTAATACGATAAAAAGTACCAGATGTCTGATCTGGAGTAAGAAATATCCCGGGTGATTCTCAGGGACTATTCGGTTATCCAAACTGGTATTCCAATTTTCAATTTATAAGCTAAACTTATCTTGCAAGATTCAGTAAAACTTGTCGGACTTTATTCGCATCGCATCGCAAACAAGACAAATCAATCATTGTGGGGTACTAATCATTTGTTTTTTGTTTTTGTTATCGAGTTATTATTTTCTGTTCGCCATTCTTTGAAAAACGTTTCAACTATTTTAAAAATTTTAACGATTTCAAGTTTTGAACATTTTTATTGATTTCGTTTTTTATTTAATGTTCGTTTAATAAATATTACGTTTCATTTGCTGTTTGTGTTGCTAATTTGATAATTCAGTTTCGCAAGCATAAAAGTTTTTAATTATAACATTGGGAATTGTCAGACATCTTATTATTATCGAATTCCTAAGATGCAGACGTTTTGTTCCATTCTTAAAAAGAAAAGTTTATTTTATTTTTTAGAAAATTTATTAATAATTAAATTTATTTATTATTATTATTTGTATTTATATATTTTTATATATTATTTATATATTTATATATTTATATATTATTATATTATTTAAATATTAATAATCAAAATAATTTATTAGAAAATTTCCTTGAGTTAGTGGGAAAGAGTCTAATTCAATATTTCATACCTGCTTTCAATAAGAGATTGAACGATTCTTTTTCTAACAAGGATAAGCTTCTGCATGATAATAAGTCATGGTTGGATGCTGTGTTTTCGGTTTTGAAGCTCCAATTACAAAATCTCGACAAGGCTAAGAGTTTTCAGAATTGCTTAGGAAAAACAAAGAAAAAAAGATTTAAAGCATTAAAAAATATTGATTCTGAAAATAAAAATTACAAACTGTAGATAAGACTACTGTGCCTGATATTATCAGGAAATGTTCATCAAGAAAAGACACTGAAAATGTGAAATCTGGTTTATTACAAGCCGCAGGTGTGCTACTGATACCTTCTACTGACGATAAAGCACTTACCCTTGTTATGGAATTGAAATTATCTGAGTGTAATATGAACTTCTGAGAAAACTTTTAAAACAAAATTATGACATTCTTCCATCTCATAAACACATTAGAGAAAATTTTTTTAAATTGCGACACAATATGCAAAATAACTGGTTTGAGCAATTAATTACTCAAAAAATTTTACATCATTTTGCAAGTCTAGCGAGAAAATGATTCACGCCGAACGATTTCATAAGATTGCTACCCAGACAGCAAATCTGCTTGTGAAGGAATATGATTGATTTTTATGTCACTATCAGTGCATAAGTTTCTGGTTCATGCAGCAAATATCATTAATTTATTTGTCATGCAAATTAGTCAATTATTTGAAGAAGTTCAGGAAGTGCAAAATGAAGACCTGAAAAGAGTTCAAAATATAATACAAGAAAATCATCTCCAATCAAGATGCACAAAGACTCGTTGCACTTTTTTTTGTGTTCTTTTGATCTTTATTTGTGAAGCTTGAGATATCAGTTTACCCAAATTAAGAGATCACTGCTTTCAGAAGCTGAAGCGCGGCTTTTGAATACTACGTGAGTTATAAGCATTAGCTTATAAGAATTATTTAAATAATAAATAATTCTTGTGAATTTGCAAAGTATCATAACAAAGAGACTTCGAAAAGACATACCTAGTTGATTCCGTAAAATAGAATTGAGCCTATTCATTGAAGATTCACCAAGCTGTGAATTTTTTTATACAGATTGTTTAAACAATAACCAAAAAGCATCTATTCCTAATTAATGGCAATGAAACATTTATTCCTTTTACATTTGATGAAAAATCTAATGTTTTCATTGAGCTAAACATTGCCTATCCCAAAAAATGCCTTTTCTTTAATTATTTGTTTATAACTCAGTTAAAGTTTCTTGAAATTATTCTTACCTACTGGAAACTGTTCCCATATAGTTGCAACACTGTTTTAAGATCTTCTTTGATAATTCTGAATGTCTTGCAAGAAAAAGCACTTGTGAAAAAATAATAAATAAAATTTTTATTTTGTTGTTAAATAACAAATTTTTAAATATTACAAAAAATCTAATCATGCAAATCTTTCTAATATTTGAAGAATATGTATTTTTGAAAAACACCTAATCCGGATGAATAGTGTAGGCTGAAAATTGATTTGTCCACAGGTTTACAGAAAAATAAAAAATTTCTACCTATAACAAGTGCCGAGTTATGACTCTTCACAGAAGCACGATTAAAAAAACATTCTAAACAATTAAATTCTGAGCTTGTATCTGTACTGTAAAACCTGTTAGTTTCACCAAAAAATGTTAATAAAATGTTAATGTAATGTTAATTTAAGCAGACTCAGTTTTGACTTAGCCTAAAAAAATGACCTGGTCCAAAACGGTCATAAGTTATGGCTTCACAAAATTGGCCACTTTTGACTTATTTTCTGTGCGAATTACTCTGCGGTGCAAGAAACTATGCTGTAATCTAAAAAAACTTATATTCTTCATAGGACAAGAGTTGTTCATAACTTAAAAAGAAAACAATTTTGTTTCCTATTTTCATACCAAAAAGTTTCTTTTCAATAGCTTGTTTCGTTTACATCGCTTAAAAGTTGTAATTAATTCAATGACAAAGTAACAATTCCTGCATAACATACAAAAATTAAAACGTTTTAGCACTTATAGGTCATAAAACTTTAACCATTTCCATTCAGAAGGCTCTCTATGTACCGCAAAATGCAGTGCGACTTTTTTTCTAGCGTTATTGAACGCAACTCCTTCCGCAAAGTATTTTAAAAAACCGAACACGAATGATTTGCCCTGAAAATGAAGTTCAAACTGTTCAATTTTAGGCGGTTATGACTTATGATTCATTAGGGCTAGGTTTTTACATTCTTATCATAATAAGAAGGTATTGTTTTTGTGAAAACTGACTATCGCGGATTTCTTTAAGTATCTACGTTTCAAACCTCCTGGAATCCAACTAGAAAGAAAGATCGACTTCGTTAACCAGCTATTTTGGATAAAAATTGAAAAAGTTGGAGCATTTTTAACATTTTTTTTACCATTTTTTCAAGGCCTAAAAATTCTGTCACTGGCTATTTATAGTATTTGTAAACTCGAACAATTTATCTTCAGACCTAATCCATTTCAAATCAGGTAGGCTCTACACTTAAAGTCGCAGAACCTCTCGGAGACAAAATATTTTTCTTTACAGAGGAAATTAGGCAATACGTATTTTCGCGATTTGTGAAAAAAAAGTTTTTACTAAGTTATGGGTATTTAAATGTTCTGCTTTGTTTTTCAAAAAAAAATTTTTTTTTATTTAAACTTATATAAAACTTGACATAATTGAGATATTTAGCATTTCTTGACAGATTCTGGTAAAGTTAATTGCCTTTTTGCGAAATCTGCAAAAACATTTAGAAAATGCTTAAAATTACAGGTCCATCAAGCTGGCACCTCCACAATCGAAATTCCTGAATTTCTTTGTATGAGATTTTTTTGTGGGGGCGTGGGGGGGGGGGGCTTTTTCGGTCTGTATTGATGATTTTTGGGCTCCACTACTTTCTTTAAATATTTAAATTTCGACTGGAGGTGCTGCCTTTACTCAAGCCAGCACCTCCACTATATAAAAATTAAAAAAAAATAAAACCAAACACGACAGAATTGTGGGTTTTTTAAGGGCTTTTAACACGCTGAAAGAAAATTTCGAAAAATCACCCCTACTTACAATAAAGCTACCCTATATTTAAAAACTCTAACTGGAAAAAACAAAGTACACCAGAATTTTTGACTTATTTTGGGCTCTTGGAATACGCAAAAGTATATTTCCCAAAAAATTTGAATTTTTCACAAATTAAATCCTGGCGTATTTTCAGGCTTTTTTAGGCTCCTCGAAAATAGACACTCCGATTTTCCGGCTTAAGCCCTAAATATTGTAAAGCAACCCCTTTCTACCACGTATATATGACTTTTTCAAAAGATAATTATTTTGAGAATTTCACAGTACGGATAGATTCTTTGATTATTGGGATCTTTGAAAATATCCACTTCAATTTTTTGTCTCCATCCCTTCACGTTAAAAAGAAGCCGCTTTGCACCACGTAGATATATCTCTGTTATTTTAAGAATTTTACAACATAAAGAAATTCTCTGATCTTTAAGATCTTCGAAAATACCTATTCCGATTTTTCGGCTGGAGTGATTTGAATGTGAATTGTGTAAATATTTTCAATCAAAAAATGTATTCTTTGTTTTACACGGAGAATTTTTGAACCTGTTTTATGAAAAGTACAAGGGGTGGATTGAGTTTTTTTAAAAATATAATTATGGGACTCAGAACATAATCTGGAGTTTTCTGAATGTGAATTTTTAAATTATTTTTAATTTAAAAATGTATTGGATGTTTTACAGGTCCAAAAATTCTCCGTGTGAAACAGCCAGTACATTTTTTTATTGAAAACAGTCATACCATTCACATTCAGAAAGCTTTAGATTATTTTTTCAGACCCATAAAAATATTATTAAAAAGATCCACACCTTGCGCTTTTCACGAAACAAGTTCAAGAATTCCCCGGGTAAGACCTTGAATAATTTTTAAATTAAAAATAGTCACACATTTTACAGTGAGAAAACTTCAGCCATATCTACGTGTTCAAAGGCGCGGATTTGAGCAAGAAAATCGGCGTGAATATTTTCGAGAAGGCCAAAAATCAAAGAATCTATTTACGCTGTGAAATTCTCAAAATTATAATTTGTTGACAAAGTCATATCTACGTGGTACAAAGTTATAAAAATAATTTCAAGACAAAAAATTCTTTGACTAAAAATTTTTTATATTGAATATATGTGTTTAAATATATTTGAAACTCATTCTGATATTTTTTAATAATGTACAAGAAGTTCGTTTCAATCTCAGCTCAAAAAAAATATATAACCTGGCCCTAAGTTCTTACATTTTTATTATCTATTTATTGAGGTTCTTCATTAGAGTTTTCATGATCTAAAAAGGAATCATTTGCTTTTGTAGCTAGTTTAGGAGCCCAATCGTGTTCAGCAGTTTTAGCCATGTAAGCAGTTTTGATGTTACCTTTATCATTCTCTATCTTCCACATATCAAATGTTTGTATTTCCGGTATGAACGGCACTTTTTTCTACTCTCGCGTTTTTATTTATCGAAAATGTTTTTAATCTTGTGAAGAACGTATAATTAGTTTGCCAACAGAAACGTACAGCATGCGCTAAATCATGTTTTGTATCGTTAGCGACAATAGCAAAACTCTATGTTTGGTCACCGAGATAGCAAACTGCTGTAAATATTGAAATCTAACAATGTTCTAGACAAAACTTTTAATTTTATTCTCTATAACCCTCTTTCAATTCTCGTAAAATCACGTGTAAAAGGATGTTTCTTGGATTACATTTTGCTTCTTTTTTCACTCTGATTATTTTCTCCCTTTAAAGCTACTTCTTCTGAGATGTTAAATTTTTGACTTTTTAAACCTTCAGTACCTAAACATAACTTGCATTCTTGAAGGATTTATTATTCAGACGCAGAAGAACAGAGTATGACCAAAAATTTTTTGTGACGAATCTTTTCTTAGTTCAAAAGCTTTTTATTCCTTAAGTTTTAGAGAGCGATTGGACAGAGTTGAAAATTTGCACAATAAATCCACATGCACACTTGCCTTAGAGAATCGATGATAACCCATTTTGTCTGCAGTGAATAAAATTAAGATCTTCTAGTGATTGAAGATGGCTGTTTTTCTGCAAAAATTTTGTGCACTTCATTATTGCTCCGCATTAAGAAACGTTTGACATTCTGCAGCTTTTTCGCATTTTCATAAACATTTATGACGTTATTCTCATTCAGACTCTGCCCAGTACAATCGAAGGTATCATTTAAATTATGTTCTTGTGCTACCCCGAGATATTTGTCAGGAATAGGATGACCACTGTATGGATCAGGCAAATAATAAGCGCCTTTCTCTTTTTCTAGTTTCCGTGCTTCATCCACCATATACTTGTTAACCAAAAATTTCAAAATGATATTATTTTTTTAAATAGAAGCAGGTAGCAGCTTTGAAAGGCGGATCTTTTCGGATTTTCTTTCACAATTACCCACACCTGGTCCAAAGTTTTTTATAAATTGATCAGACAAATTGTCTTTTGAAAGTGAAGTGTTAAAAAATTTTCAAAGTTCTCTTGTTGTTGCTTCAGAAAACTTATCTAAAAGTTACTGCAACATTTGAGGCCACACTAATTCTAGATTTTAAACGTCTTTAACAATTTTTGCAAACACAAGTGTGTGTTTTTTAACTCTACAAATTTGTTATTACCTTTATTATTAATTGCTTTTATGTACACAGTTCTAAAATCATGGCACATTTTTCGCTTAACATTCAAATTCATTCTCCGAGTTTTGCCCATGACTGTAAATTAATTTATATTTTTAGAAAAACCGCTGCCTTAAATATCTCAATAAGGTTGATAGTTATATAAGTTTAAAGAAAAAATTAAGGTTTTTTTGAAAAACATAGCAAAACATTCAAATACGCATAACTTCGTAAACAAAATTTTTTTTACAAATCGCAAAAATACGTATCGCCTGATTTCGTCTGAAACACAACATATTTTGACCCCGAGAGGTTCTGCGACTCTAAGTGTAGAACATGCCTGATTGGAAACAAATTCACCCTTCGCGACTTTTCTTGATAAGAAGGAAATTGCCTGAGTTATAGCATTTTCAAAATTGAAAA
>JAUELO010125091.1:0-17346 GCA_032357855.1 Amphibolips quercusostensackenii | reverse complement strand
TGACACTTTAAAAAATTTTTTAACGAGTCTATCTGAGAAGGAGCCAAGCCAGACCGTCTCGATGACACTTTGAAAATTTTTCAATCAAGTCCTTTTGAGAGGGGCCAAGCTAGACCGCCTCAATGACACTTTGAAAATTTTTCAATTGAGTCCGTCTGAGAGGGCCAAGGCCAACACCCTGTCAGACCGTTTTAAGTAGACGGTCTAGATTCGATCTAGCCAGCCGATCTTTCTACTTGAGACTACTAACAATTTTTTTTGACACGGGATTTTAAAAGATTATAAAAGAATTTGAATGTTAAGAATTTTTTTTAAAAATGTTAAAAAATGTACACTTTTCAAGATTTTAAACAAAAATTTAGAAGCTTTTTAGGAGTTTCGAAAGATTTAAAGGGAATACAATTTTTTTATGATTCCTGGGATAATTTCAAATGATTTTTTATTTCAAAAAATCAATTTCTAGGGAAAAGTTAAGAAGATTTAAAAACATTTTTAAACATTTCTCAAAATATTTTTAAAAATCTGTAAGATTTTTTTGCAAATTGTTTTAGTTTTGTGAGATATTGCCAAATTTTGGGAAACATTCGAATAATTTCGAAAGATATGTTAAATTTTTTTTTTAATTCAAAAAATAATTTAAATCATAAAAAGATTCAAAAACTAAAAAAATGTTAAAAATATTTGTGGGCTTTCATATATTTCTAGAAATTTATAAAATATTTTCTAACTTTTTTCAAACTTCCACAAGTTCTAAATATCTTTCAAGATGAGCTAAAGTTTTCCTAAAATTTTATAAATTCTTGTAAAATCAAGTAATTTCATTAGAAATTTTTTTGATGTATTTTTGACGTATATTTGAAATTTTCGAAAATCTTTCAGAATTATTTTCAACGTGAAAAAAGTAATGTTGAATAGATGAAGTTAGTAATTAACTCTTGTTTTTACATTTAGAGGCAGTAGCACGTAAACGCGTCATATTTTTTGAGGTGAATTGGTCTATTTACAAATTGCAAAATATCACCTTTTTTTGTCTTAGCAAATATTTTTTGTAAATTTAAGAATTTTTAATTAAATGCTGCTCAACAGTGTAATTTTACACATTTTCTTTTATAAAGTGAACAGTGCAAAGATTTCTGGCAAAAAATACAATATTTCAAATTTGAATTAATTATTTCGTTGAAAATTCAACTCTTACATTAAAAATTCGTCTTCTCGGGTTAAAAGTTTAACTTTTTTGTTAAAAATTAACTTTTTTTTTGAAAATTCGTTTTTTGAGTTAGAAGTTTATCTTTTCTAGAGAAAATTCACCTGTTTCGCATGAAAATTTTACAATTTGCTTAAAATTTTTATTCTCTCTTGATTAGAGAATCTTTATTGATAAACGATTCAACTTTTTTATTATAAATTCTTTTTTTGTGATAAATAGTTAAAAATTTTTCCTGGAAATTTCATCTCTTCGGTTGAAAATTTATCTATTTCGCTGAAAGTTCTTTTTTTTGCTTAAGGCTTAACTTTTTCACCTAAAAATTTAACTATTCTATTTCATTAATTTTTTTTTTAATCTAAAATTTTGTTGACAGTTCGTACTGTTTGTTAAAAATTAATAGCTAAAAATTCAGAGACAGTTAAAAGTTAACCTCTTTTGTTAAAAATTTATTTTTTGTCTCTCAGTGCATGTATTTTGTTGAAAATTTTTTTTTCTTTAATTAATCTCCCTGATTGACAATAAGTTTACTTGGTCAAAATCAAACTAATTTGTTAAAAATTCTTTTTTTCAGGTTAATTAATCTCCCTAATTGACGATTTGTTTACTTGATCAAAATCAAACTATTTTGTTAAAATACATTTCTTTAGCTGCAAATTCATGTATTTGTTTAAAATTCCATACATTTTGGTCAAAAATTGATCTTTTTCAATTGAAAATTCAACTATTTGTTTCATAATCAAACTTCTTAGTCGAAAGTTAAATCCCTTTTTAAGAATTGATTTTGGTTGATTTTTCAACCAGAAAGAAGAATATTTAACAAAATAAGTGAATGTTTAACTAAAGTGATAAATTTTGAACTAAACTTATAAGGTCTTAACAAAAAACATGAATTTTTAACAAAATTATTTTAAGTTCAGCTAAGTAGTTAAGTTTTCAAAAAAAAAACACAATGGAATAGGTAAAACTTCAGTTATGGAAGTAAATATTGAAACAAAAATGAAAAAAGAAATTCAGCAAAATAGTTACACTTTTAAATAAAGAGATGAATTTTCAACTCAAATGACGAATCTTCACCTAAAAACATAAATTTTTTTGATCAATACGAAACGAATTTCCAACAAAATGCCTGAATTTCAAACAGAGCAATCGATTTTTCAAACGAAAATTCAAATTTTCAACGTAAAAATTAAATCTTTAACTGAAATAGATCTATCATTTCCACAAAAATGCATAGTCAATTTTTGAGTTGAAAAAATTAATTTTTTTTAGAAAACCTAGTTTTAAACATAATATTTCAATTACCAACTAAAAGACAGATTCATTTTGAATAAAATATAAAATTTAACGAAGAAGTTCCACTTCCAACTAATCAGCAGAATTTTTGAACAAAAAGGGTACATTCTCGATGAAAAATGTACTAGCTGATATTTGAATTTGAAGATTTTAATTTCAAATAAAAAGCAGTAAATAAAACTAAAAAGAAATATATTTTCAATAAAAGAGTTAAATTTTCAACCCATACAGATTCCCTGATCAAGAGAAAATAAAAATTTAACGCAAATTAATGAATTTTTATGACAAACAGGTGAATTTTCTACAAAACAGTAGAATTATCAACCGACAAGACTCATTTTCAAATAAACATAATTCGATAAATTACGATAAATTACGCTGCGAAAAATTCAAGTCCTGACATAGTAATAATACTGAAAAGTGTTACAAGAATAGATAATTTTAAATATAAATAATTATATTGAAGATGTGATTTGGAAATTTTTAAAATCAATAAAATAATAGAAAATTTAAAAATATTTAAGTTATAAATATTAAATAATTATATAGTTTATAATTTTTAGTATTGTAAAAGAATGTATTTAAATTATTAAATAAGAAAAATTATTTTTATATACCTTTTGTATCAGGGTTAATTAAAATTTTTTAATAAATTTTCAATTTTTTAAATGAATTTAGTAGAAATTTGATTCAATTTAATATTTTTGAATCATTAAAAATTCATTTTTACCAGTTATATATTATTTATAATCGATAAAATCTATTTTTCTTTTGATTTTAAGGTAAAAACTTTAAAATTATACTCATAAAATAAATTTTATTTAAATTAAAATCTTAAATATAATTAAAAATTTTAAGTTTAAAAAAATATTTAACAATGTACAATAATAATTAAAGCTATTTAAAATTTAGATTTTTAATAATACTATTAAGATATACATACTTTGATTTAATTACACATAATAATAAAATTAGTAGTTAACAAATTTTTTAATTTATTATATTAATAAATTTGAATATTAAATTAATGAATTAAGCAAATATTTATATTTACCTGTTTATTTAAAAAATGTCTTAAAAAAAATTGAATTAAAGTCTAATCTGGTCAGTGAAATTTTATAAAAAATTTTGAAAAGCTGCAGTATTTTAACTGAACTAAGGTAGCATATGTGATAATTTGTCTTTTAATTTAAGACTAGAATGAAAGATTTGATGAAATATTAACTTCAATAATTTTAATAATAATTAAACTTCATTTTCAAGTGAAAAATCCTAAATGTAATTATAAGGCATTAGAATTTAATAGAAATAATTATTATCAATTTTAAATTAATAAAAATTTCTATTATATATTAATTTTTAAATTATTAAAATCGGATACGTTAATAAATTTCACAAAAACGCTGTTATAAAATTTTACATTTATATATAAAAAATAAATAACCAAATTTAATAATAAGTAAGTGCAATTAATTTTTGAATGAAATAGTATGAAAAAATTAAATTATATAAATATAAGTATAATGTAAAAATGATGATGAAGGAGGTCGGTGGATATAAATACTATAAGCATATATTTTAATTAAAAATTTGTTTTTGAATAAGTATTTATGTTAATTTTAGCAATGATATTGATTTTTTTAATATTTAGTTCTTACGTATATAAAAAGCTATTAAAATTTTTGAACTTCTAAAAATACAGTTTAATTAAATTATTAAAATATTTAAAATTAAAATTTTTCAATTTAAAGTTTTCATTTAGCTATTAAGCTTTTGGAAAATGAAAGGAAATACAAAATTTAAATTTCTATATCATATTTTTAAAATATAAACTTTTCCAAGTTTATTTACCTTTATATCAAAATAAAATCTTGCTTTATAAATTAAATAATCAAATTACAATTTTATTCCTTATTAACTGACATATAGATTTATGATTCATATAACAAAAATTTGTAGGATAATAATTATTGCATATGATAAATAAATTATCAAAAATAATCTTAGATTATAAGATTTTTAAGAAATTAAATAAATATTTATTTTATTATTATTAAAATTGAAATTAAAAGTAGATAGTATTCCTAATAATTTTATATTTCAAAATAGAATTATATTAAATAAATTATTTTTGTAAATAGTAATTAATGTTATAAATTAAATAATGAAATATATAAAAATATAATTATAAAATTATTATTTAACATAATTTTATTCTTAACACTAAATGTATACAAATATGAGAATAAAATTGAAAACGCTCCTAAGACAGTTAAAATATTATTATGGAGAAAATTCTTGATTTATTAAATACATTTGGGTCTAATGAAATTAAAATAGAATATGATAATATAATTAAACCTGAAGTTGAGCAATGTATTTTTTTAATCTCAAAGATATAAATAAAATTCTTCTGCATATAATTAATACGAATTAAAATAAATACATTTTTCGAATTTTTATTATTATAAATATTTTTAATAACATTATTATATAAATTTACAATTAGGTAAAAAGAACTAGAAAAATTCATTTTCAGAACACTAATTTTGGAGATTAAATTAACAATTTTTATTTTATTTTCTGGAATCTATAAAATTTTTAATTCAATATCAATTTACAAAATTATTGTTTTAATAATTAAATTTTAAATATATATTGTTTTATTTTTTTATAAATAATTGTATGTAAAGGTGTTTAAGAATTAAAAATTTTAATTTTATATGTTCGATTTGATGGTATAGATAAATTTAATTTAATTAATTTAATTTTATGATAATTATCAGGTTGATATTATCATATAGATTTTTTTTATTTTATTAATTATAATTTATGAATATTATATTATTTAAATTGTATTTTGAAAAATATTTCATTATATGAGAATATTTTATTTTATGTCATAAAAATTATTTTTTATTATTTATAATTTATTTTTTATTTTATTTTATTGACTATTTGAATTATAAGTGCAATGTTAACATCATTAATTAAAATGAATCTTATAAACTTATGTATTTATAATTGCAGTTTTATGCTAACCATATTAATTTTAACTTTTAGATCAATTAATTATTTCAGATTTTATTTATTTTTTTTTTTTGGTTCAAGTTGAAATAATCCCTACTTTATTTTTAATTTTTTCTGTTAGATAAATAGGAGCAATATTCATTAGATTAGTATGTTTAAAACAAATTGATATAAAAATATTTTTTTCTCATTCTTTTGTTTTTCATTCAACTAAAACCTAAAACAGTTGAATTTTCAGCTCAATAATTACATTTTTAACCAGAAAGGATAAATTCTTAATCGAAAATATAATAGACGACATTTCAAACAAAAGAAGTTGACTTTAAACGAAACATAGTTGGATTTTCAACCAATGAGATGAGTATTCAAATAAAATGATGAATCTTCAAAGGGCAAAGTTCAATTTTCAGTTAGAAAAATTGATTTTCAACCAAAAAAAAAAGTTTAACTCTGGATGTAAAGGTTTTTTTTCTGTATATTCCCTAAAAATTTAAATTAAATTAAATAAAATTTTAAATTTGTATAAGTTTTAATTTAGAAACTTTGAATTTAAAACAGTTCGACTTTAAGTGCTTTAATTTGCAGTTCAGTTTTGATAATTTTTTAAAAATTTTAATCACCACGAAAAATTTCTACGAACCCGGAAGAACTAGAAAATTTGTTCACTACATTAAGAATGCCACCTTGGTAAGATTTATAGCTTTATTAACACAAAAAGGTGATATTGTGAAACTTAAAAATAGGCCAGGTGACTTTGAAAAATATGACTTATTTACAAGCTGCTGCTTCTGAGTGGAAAAACAATAATTAATTACTAACTCTATCTGTTTAACCATATTTTATTAACGTTAAAAATAATTTTTTTGATATGCTTTGATATAATTATTAATTTTAAAAAAATAACATGAGTATGAATTGAAAAAAATAATTCTTAAAACTTTCAAGTTTAATACAAAACAAAAATTTTGAATACCAACTTATTTTGTAGCTTTATTTGTTTATTTGTTTTCAGGAACATATAAATATAATGTTCTTGTGTTTTTAAGACAATTCAAAAAGATATTTCAAAATGCCAGATATATATTAAAAATATATTTAAAAAATTTCTAATAAAGTTTTTTTAATTTTACAGTATTTAAAAAATTTTTTGGAAAACTTCAGTTCAACTTAAAAGATATTAAAAACTTGTAGAAATTTAAAAGAAATGCAAAAATATTTTTTACATTAGAAATTTTTTTTTTTAATTTTTAAAATTTTTAATTATATTTTAATTTTGTTTTAAAGCTTAGTTATATATTTTGAAATGATTCGAAGGTTTCCTAACATTTCTAAAAAAACTAAAAAAAATGCCGTAACATCTTCCAAATTGCAAATTTTCTTTATAGATTGATTTTTCAGAATAAAAAATCTTTAGATCATTCGAAATTTCTCAAAAGCTTTCAAATTTTTTGTTCGCAATCTTCAAAAATCTACATTTTTGAAAATTTCATCGAAATATTTGCAAGATTCAAATTATTTTATAATCTTCTTCTGTAAAGAATTTAATTTTTAGAGAAAATTGAACTATTCTATTTTTGAGTCAAAATTTATTTTTTTTTGCTCTTTCTTAAATAGTTATTTTTGTCTCTAATGAGCCAAAAAGTGAGATAGTTTGGAAGTCTATTTTTAAACTATGAATCGTTTTCATGATTTTTTAGCATAAAATCTTCTTTCATAAGGAAATATATTTCTGTTCAATTTTAAATAAAAAATGTACCTTTGTTTGAACTGAAATTTTAACTATTTCAATAAAAGTTAAAATTTTTCACTTAAAAATTTAAATATTTGTTTGAAAATTTATGTATTTTGTAAAAAATTCTTTTTTTTCATAAAAAACTAATCTTTGTGTTTGAAAACTTTTTTTTCATTAAATTTTTTAACTCTTAGTTGAAGATTCATCATTTCAGTTTTAAATTCTTTAGTTCGATCAAAAATTAATTTCTTGAACTGAAGATTCAACTATATTTTTAAAAATACACGAATTTTGTTAAAAAGTGGATTTTTTAATAGAAAATCATCTTTTTCTTTGAAAATTAATCTTTTTGTCTAAAAATAATTTTTCTTGATTGAAAATTCAGGTATTGTAGTTAAATATTTATTATTTCAGTTGAAAATTCATCTGTTAGATTAGAAATAAAATCACTCAGTTAAAAGTTAAACTTCTTCGTTGAAAATTATTTTAACTTTTTATTTCAACTTTTTAATCATTCAAAATTATTTTTAACTTCGAGATTCGGCTTTTTTGGAAGAAATTAATCTGCTTGGTTAAAAATTCATCTTTTCGGTAAAAAATTAAATTATTTCATTTAAATATTCATCATTTTAGTTGAAAATTGATCTTTCTGGTTTACAATTTAACTATTATAATCAACGATTCAGAATTTTAATTAAATATAATCACTTTGTTAAAAAATGTAATTATTTTCTTTAATTAGTTATTTTTGTTGAACGTCATTTTTTTTAACTAAAAATTTCTCTTATTCTACTTAAATACTGAAAATTATATTCTTTTCTGAAAGCTGATCTTCTTGTCTAAACATTCCTTTCATTGGTTAAAAAGTTAAGTATTTCAGTTAAATATTTAACATTTTAGTTGAAAAATAAGGTTTTATGCTGAAAATAAAATTTCTTGGTAAAGTTGAACTCGTGTCTTCAAAATTATTATTATTTTTTTATGAGAATTCATAAATTTAAACAAAAATTCATTTCTTGGGTTGAAAAATAAGCTATTTGATTAAAAAAATTGTTTTTTGTTTGGATAAAAAGGAATTTTTTCGAAATTTTAATTACATACCTTGTTAAAAATTTGTTTTCTTTTAGGCTAAAAATTCATCTTTTTGGTCGTACAATTATTTCATTTAAATATTTATCATTTTATTTGAATATTTCATAATCTTGCTTAAAAATTCATCTGGTTGGTTGAACATCAATTTTTTTAACTTTGAATTTAATTACCTCAGTTTTTGTTAAAATTTATCCTTTTTTCAGTTAGAAATAATTTTTGTTTGTTTGAAAATTCAACTATTTCAGTTGAAGATTTATTATCAACATCAAAAATTCATAAGTAAGGTAAGAAATTAGTTTTAATAACTAAAAATAGAACTATTAATTTTTAGTTAAAAGGCTTTTAGGTAAAAATTTGTCTTCTTTTATTATAAATTCAACTGTTTTGTTAAAAATGTATGCTTTTTTCTAAATTGTATTTTCTAGTAGAACATAGTTTTTGTTGTTTGAAAAATCATTTTCGTGGTTGAGAATTCAAGTATTTCAGTTGAATATTCAACAATCAACGTGAAAAATTAAAATGAATCTTTGGCTTTTGCGGCAAATATGAATGTCTTACTTCCATTTGACCAGAAAAATATAAAAATGATCGGGAATTTGAAACCGTCCGCCGAATCGCCACCCTGATTTTTTTTCTAAAATAACCTAAAATATACATGTAAAAATAATCATTTTTCAACCAAAAATAGAAAAATTGAATTATGCGTCCAAAAATAAATGTTCAACAAAAGAAATGAGTCTTTAATTGATGTTATGAAATATTTATTTAGTATAAAAGTAACATTTACAGCTGAAAAAAATAATAATATTCAACTAAAAATGAAAAAAAGTATCAACAAAATATACAGTTGAATGTTCGGCAAAAAGTCTTCTTTCATCGAAAAAGAAAATAATTTTTGAATTAAAAAGCTCAATTTTTTAAACCAAGAAATATATTTTTAATTAAAATTATGAATTTTAGAAAAAAATTGTTAACAAAAAAGTTCAACTTTTAACCTTTTAACATGAATTTTCAACTAAAATGATAAATATTTAATTGGAATACTTGAATTTTTAACAGATAAAAAGAATGTTTAGACAAAAAGATTAAATTTCCAAAAAGAAGATAATTTTCAATATCTGGGTAGGATAAGTTAAATTTTCAGCTCAAAACATCACATTAAAAAAAAAACTAACTTAAAAAAATAGTTAGATTTTGAATCAAAGTGATTAAATTTTATCTAAAATAATCGTAAATCTTTGACTAGAATTGTTGCATTATAAGCCTGAAAGATCAGTTTTCAACTAAGATGATAAATATTTAAATAAAATAATTTAATTTTTGACCAAAAAGATGAATTTTCAACCAGAAAGTTTGATTTCTACCATAAAAGACGAATTTTCATCTAAAAAATAATTTTGGGTTATTAATATTTAAATAGAATACTTGGATTTTCAACTAAGAAGATTTATCTTCAGAAAAGAAGATCAACTTTCAAAAAAGAAGATAATTTTTTAGTAAAAAATCGATTTTTTAACAAAATACGTGTATTTTTAACAATATAGTTAAATTTTCGATCAAAAAATACCAATATTCATTTTACTTGTTGGATTTTGAACTAGGAAAGATTGATTTGAAGTAAAAATAAAACAATTCAATTTTAAGTTAATGAAATTAATTTTTGACCAAACTAATAAATTGTCAACTAATATTATTAATTTTAAATATTTTCAACTGGAATGTTGCAATTTCTACGAAAAAGAGGAATTTTCGACCACAAAGATCATTATTCCATAAAAAGACGGATTACTTGCGAAATCTATTGGAATCCATTAAAACTTGTAAAATGCCCTAAAATCTTCAAGATAATTAGAGGTCCTAAAAATCTTAATCTTCTCTCCTTAAATTATTGATATCTGTAGAAATCCCTTAAAAATAAAATTTATTTTATTTTATAAGGTATAAATCATTTGAAACCCCTTTAATATTAATTGAATTAAACTTATTTATTAATATTCTCTAGAACAAATGTAAAAATTCCCGAGAAATCTTCAAAATCACTAGAATTTCTTAAAGATATAATCCTTAAAATCCTTCAGAATACCTTAAAATCTCTTAACTAGAATTCAAAATAAACTTATTTGATAAATTTTTCTAAAGAAACGTTGGAAACCCTAGACATCTTTGAAGCTGTTTAAAATCCTTGCAGATTTATCATTATTATTATTATACCATTAGGCCAATTCCCTTTCGGACTAGGCGTAACTAACTTAGTGAGTAAGGAAGCAATTGTTTTACTATGAATAAGTATTTATACAAAAAAGTATTTTTGAAAATATTTTTCTTACAGTCCTCAATAAGCTGATACCTCTGTAATTATTGCAGTTTCTTTTGTCTTTCTTTTCTTTGTATATTGGTATGTTAATCGATTTTAATCAGCCGTCAGGAACTTCTTCCATCTCGATACATAAGTTTACTAATTTGCACAATTTGTGGGGTATGTAGTCACCACCGTATTAAAGAATTTCAGCGTTGATATCGTCTATATCAGCAGCCTTACCATTCTTCAGGTTTTTAATTATATCCCTAAACTCCGAGATACAGACTCTCTCTCTAACGGGTTTTCTAAGGTATCATGTTCTATGTCGTAGTTATTTTTCCCTATTGACAATCTCCTTATAATTCTTTAAAAAAGTCTCTACAAACATCTATTGTTCAGCCTGTGTCATATAGCCTTTCACCCCTTCTATTTTCCAGGATGAGGAACTCTGTCTTTCTTCTTCCTTTCATACTGATCATCAACAATTTATGAAACAGTTTCTTGCTTACTTTTAAATTGATTTTCATTTTCTTTCTTCTTCTGTTTTGATTTTAATTTTATTTTTCTGGACTCGTAATTTTACTTTCCACTTTTGTCTTTGTAGTCATTTTCTAATATATTTCTTTTTTAATCGTTAAGTCCTGTGGACTTAAGCTTCTTCCATTTCTTTGTCGACAACGTTGAGCTCATCCTTTCACTACGCATTACCAGACATTCTTCCGACAACTGCTGTACCACACACTTCAGTCGCACTCCTAACAAGAACATCGTGTATCATAGTCGATGAACTTTCTATATCTTTATTAATTAATAGGCCCTCCCCAATTTTTTGAACTATGCGTTTGTTTATTCTATTCTGAAAATCTATAAGCACTTCCGGTTTTTGTAATTTCTCGATTTTAATTCGCGTTTGTACTGTTTTCTTTGTTTTCTTTATTTCCTATCCCTGACCTAAGTTCATTTTGGAGACTAGCAGGTAATGATCAGTGTTGCATTTAGAACCCATCATGACCCTTGCATCTTTTACTAGTTCTCTTGGTCTTTTATCTGAAACAACTAGGTCAATTATAGTGCGGCTTTTTCCGTTACGTACGTGTAGATCATTTTATGCCTAAACCAAGTATTTGTCATTAACAAGCCCTTTCTAAGCATAAGCTAACTAATTTTTCTCCGTTACCGTTCATTCTTGTATCCTCAAAAATTTCCTAGTACCCTTTCTGTATCTTAACGTTAGACGCCAAATCATCCATTGACATAACCTAGTATAATGATTTTTTCACCGCTATCGCAAGTACCTATTGTATCACATAAGGTGCACCAGAATATGTATTTAATTTCGCTTGGATCGTTGACAATTTAGGCGTAGCACGCTATGATAAATAATCTTCTGATTCCTACATTCATTCTAACACACAAAATTCTGGAGATACAAATTCATGCTTCTTGAGATGTTGTTTTGCTCTCTTATTTATAATTAAAGCTACCCCTTGCTAACCATGTGATTCACTACCCACTCTTGACAATATTTCAAATCTGCCTCTCAACGCTTTATAGTCTATATTTCTAGCATTGCGAACACCCTGTCTCCATTCAGTGCCTGTGACTTTACCTTTCTGGGTCCATGCGTTTCGCCAATCAAAGTTTCAGTCCATTTCGAGGCTCTTTATTATTTGTATTATTCATTGCTTAGAGTTTACGCCCAACTACCACCTTCATGCCAGAAATGAATTTTGCGAGTCGAAATCATGTCCAAATTGAGTAGTTAGTCATCGCAGGGTAGAGAGCCAAGTTACAGCGTCAGTCCCACCAAACTTCAATTAATGGAGAGGCAGGGTGTAGAGATGGAAACTGTAAACGGAAGAGTCATAAATAGTTGGTGTTGCCTACTAAAAAGGTCATCAGCCTTCAGCAGTGTAGCATTAGATGGAAGTTCATATGGTCCCATCTGCCTATTCCTTAGCCATCCTCTAAGAACGACGCAAGCCCCCCCCCACGCACAGATATATACATACATAAAAAATTCAGGGTGTCCAGCGTTTCTCAGGAACAAAATTCAAGGCCTTTGCCAGGTTTTCCAGGTCGAGAAATCAAGTTTCTCCAGGTCTCCTTTTCTTACATCGAATAATGAAATACCCATTTGCTATACTATATACTTTATATACGATATATATATATACTGCATTTGATATACTATATACTATGAAAAAAGCAGACCATAAATAAACGATTTCTTAATTTTTCGCGAACATAAGTCGTATTTGTAAAATCTTTGGGAATATTTTAAAATCTTTGTAAAGTCTTTGAAATACCTGAAATCTTCAAAGTCTTTGTGAAATATTTGAAATGTTTTAAAATCATTGTGAATTCGCTGAAATCTTTTAAAGTATTTGAAATCTTTGTGAAATTTTAAACTTTTTGTAAAATCTTTGAGAAATCTTTTAGAATCCTTACAAATTTTTTGTAAAATCTTTGATATACTTAAAATCTTTGTGAATTTTTTTTTTAAATCTTTGAAATCTTTGAAGTGTTTTGAAATTATTGAAATCTTTTGAAATCCTTATGCATTCTTTAAAATATTTGCGAAATTTTTTTGAAATCTTTTCTATTCGTTGAAATTAATTTTGTTATTTAACATCTTTGTGAATCTTTAGACATCTTTTATAAAATTTTGAAATCGTTTAAAATCTTTGAAATATTCTGAAATTTCTGAAATCTGATGCACTGTACCCTGTTTGAAATCCTTGAAATTCTTGTGTTCTTTCGAAATCTTCCTGAAATTTAAAAAAATCCATAAAATCTGTTGAAAGTTCTAAAATCTTTGAGAAATATCTTAAAATCATTAAAAAAATTTTATTAAATCTTTGAAATCCTTGAAACATTTGTGAAATCTTTGAAATCTGGTGTACACGCCTTTATTAAATCTCTAAAATGCTTGAAACCTTTTAAAAAAATGTAGAATCTTTTTTAATTTTTATAAAGCTTTGAAATCCTTGAAATCTTGGTGAAATTTTTAAAAATATTTATAAAATCTTTGAAATCTTTTTGAAATCCTTCTTTAATCTGTGCAAAATCTTTTGTTTGAGCTTGAAATCGTTGAAATCTTTTGAAATCATCTCAAATTTGTTGGAACCTTTTGGAATCGTTTAAAATTTTTAAAATCTGGTGTAACGTACCATTGTTAAAATCTTTGAAATTCTTAAAATATTTTGAAATCCTTATGAATCTTTGTGAAATCTGCTGAATCCTTCTTAACAATTTGGAAATCGTTCAAAATCTTTTAAAGATTTTGAAATCTTTGAAATCTAGTGTACTTTTTTGAAATCTTTGGAATTCTGGTATTCTTTTGAAATATCTATGAAATTTTTAGGAAATCTTTGAAAAATTTGTGAAACCTTTCTTAAATATTTTGTGTTAATTTGCAATCATTAAAATATCTGAAATCTTTGTGACATGTTTTGTAATCTTCTAAAAAATTTGAAAATCGTTTCAAAGCTTTAACATTTTTCGAAGTCTTAGAAATCTGGCCTTAAACCTTTTTAAAATCTTGAAAATCCTTGAGGTCTTTTGAAAGTTTTAAAATCTTGGAAATCTGGTGTAAGTACTTTTCTAAAATCTTTGAAGTCCTTCAAGTCTTCATAAAATGTTCAAAATCTTTGGAAAGTTTTTGTGAAATATTTAAAATATAGTGTACACGACTTTTTTGAAACTTTAAAATCCTTGAAATCTTTTGAAATATTTGTGAAATTTTCCTTAAACCTATGTTTGTGAAATCTTTTGTAATCGTTGAAATCGTCGAATTACTTGAAATCTTTGTAAAATCTTTTGAAACATTCTATGTAAAATGTTTTAAAACCGTTTAAAATCGTTTCAAATCCTTTAAATCTTTGAGAGGTTGTGAAATATTTGAAATCCTTGTAAATATATTTAAATATTTGAAATATTTTGGAATCTTCAGAAATATTTTGTAACCTTTTGAAATATGGTGTGCACTCAAAACCCGAGTTGTCAACCCCTCGAAAAAATCCGTTGTATGGCCATGGCTTATTCTAATTCTGAGACTGAATTTACATCGAAATTTTTCACTAATAATTTTTAAAATTCATAAGTTGAATGTCACAACTTATAGAATTATTCACAATATCAAAGTCTGTTCATTGCAATGTGTAAAATAATTGGTACAGTCTACAAAAAGTGTCTTCAAATCTTATTACTTATTCTGTGAAGAAAAAAATATAAATTATATCTTAATAAATATAAAACTTTTTAGTAATAAGGTTTCTTTTGAACAAGATGTTTATTCCATAACAGACAAGATTGAAATTACTGTTTGCATCAAAATAAAATAACTGTTCTGAAAGTAAAAAAAAAAAAAAATAAAATTCAAGTTTTTCTTAAAAAATTCAAGGGGATTTCCAGGCTTTAAAGGTTTGAAAAAAAAATTCGGGGAGAATTCCAGCTTTTCAAGGGTTTTAAGGTCGCTGGGCACCCTGTAATTATATAGGTTGAATAACCACCGCAGGGTCTCACTGGGAGAAACTGCCATCTATGAAAATGACACTGGCTTCTAGTAGAACCGCGATAAATCGCACCTATGGCTACGTCTCACGACCGTGAGATAGGGCACGACGAAATCACAACGACAGGCCATCGAAACCCTCGTGTATTTTAAGGACACGAAGTGACCCAAGGATGACAACTTTTAGCATTCATCTTGCAAGTGCCTCAGAATATTTTTGGCAAGCGAGTATGTCTTCAAGGTTAATAACCAGTAATAGTTTTGCACCTCCGAGAACATTGATTAGAAGGACAATTACCATAACTCATTGTTTTATGTACAATCGTTTCAGCGCCCTTCAGAGGTTTTCATACCTCTCCTCGTTTTTATTCTTCTTGGTAGTGGTGTTGTAGTTAGCTGGAGCCGAGAATTCGATCACAAATATAGTTTGTTTATCGAAGTCTTGGAGAACAATGTCAGGTCTCGAGTGTTCAACGGAGACTGCTGCTCAAAAATCGTAGTTCCAGAAAATCTGGCAATTCTCGTTTGGGACAGTTGACTCTATTTTCCTTAAAGCGTTCGGTAGGGCTGGCTCGCCGCTAATATAGCAAGAAAGACAAAAATGGTAATGGCACTAAGGTAAAAGTGACACCGTCCTAGCCTGCGAAAATAAAACTCTCTGTACCTGAATTAAGTCCTGATGATTTGAGGTAAGCAAACGTTTGCTTCTTCGACAAGAACTGCTCGTCTACATTTTTGTCAAATTTCTCGTGCATTTTCTTGTGAAGTAACTGCTGGCGAAAGATTTTAGCCTCTGCTTTCTTTACTTCGTCTTTTAGAAGTGAGGCATCCAGATGGAGAAACGCTCTTTTCTTACTTCTGATGTTAAAATTCAGGCCAAGTTTCTCCACCATCTGCTCCGCGACTTTGTAAAGGAACTCTCCTTCGCCAATCATCTCGTGATTCCTGACCATATTTAGGAAGTGATCCCTGCCATTTGATACGATATAAGCTGTACTCAGAACAATTCGGTTATGAAGACATTGGAGATTTGAAAGTCCGCGTACGCGTTGACGGCGTGAGATGTATAATCGCGGAATGGAAGAATTTATATGTAAGCTCTTATGCATACGCATAATATTACGCGTGGTGATATCAAGGGCCGTAAGCTCGTTCTCTATCCATTGAACCACGTCAAACATGTAGAGCAGAATCTGGACAACACGCATGTTAGTCGCAGATAACTTGTTTAACGCCGACGAATTTGAAGACCAAATCTGTCGAAGAAGATGCTTGTATCTGCTTTAGAGATGTTACATCCTGAATGCTGCTTTGAGGCACGCCTAGGTATATATAGTTCTTTTCCGTGTCAAGATGTCTGATAACATTCACATCCACAAGCTCAAGATCCTTGGAAACGCCAGCAATCTTTCCTTTCTTCTGATGAATCTTGGCACACTTGTCCCATCTAAAGTCCATACCAATCTCACCTGTGTATCCCTTGAAGATATTTGGAGCAGATTGAAGTTTGCTTAAGCCAGAAGCATAGATCTTCAGGTCATCCATATAAAATACATGGGTGACCTTATGTTTACGTTGATTAGTGCCACCACAGGGGTATCCAGGAGAATTATGTAGTGCGAGAGATAGAGGCAAAAGTGAGATGCAAAAAAACAAAGGACTCATGGTATCGCCCTAAAAGACACCTCTCTGGAAGGTGACCTTGTTCGTTGTCACACGATCATTTCCAGATGAGACGGTAAATCTAGCTTTTCAAAGCGGCATCAATCTGTCAATGCATCTTACTATATGTGGATGAACTTTTATGCTTTTCAACAGACAGATGATAAGTCTATGAGAGGGTAAATCAAAAGCTTTCCGATAGTCAATGCAGGCTATTTGCAGGACGCGCTGATGGGTTGCTGCGTCTTTGCAGACGCACCTGTCAATTAGTAGGTTGTTTCGGCATCCTGCTACATTTTTTTTAGCCAGGTTGTCCGTGCATCTCTCTCCACACAGGCTCAATACTTTGAACAACCCTGTGGTTTATGACAGTTGTAAAGATCTTATAAAGTGTGTTTAAACAAGTTATTGTCCTGTAATTTTCTGGCTTGGACAATTCGCCTTTTTTCCGTAGGAGTATAGTGCGTGCTAAGACCAGCCACTGCTGAATATGCGTGTCCGATTCTAAATATGAG
>JAUELO010124747.1:0-17349 GCA_032357855.1 Amphibolips quercusostensackenii | reverse complement strand
CATTTGAAGGCTTTGAAATCTTTACATAATCATTAATACGTTTGTGAAATATATAAAGAATTTTTGCAATATTAGGTAATATTTGTGAAATTATTGAATTTTTTTATGTTTCTGTGAAATCATTTCAATCTATCTGAAATCTTTGACAAATACTTTAAATCTTTGTAAAATCTTAAAAATCCTAAAAAAATCTTTGAAATATTAAAAAATCTTTGAAATTTTTAAAAAATATTTAAAATCTATCTGAAATTTCTGTAAAATCTTAAGGAAATTGAGGACATCTTTGTGAATACTTTGAAGTGTATCTGAAATTTTTGTAAAATGATTGAAATCTTAGTGAAATCTTCTTATCTATCCGAACTCTTTGTGAAATATTCGAAAGCTTTAAAATCCTTACATAATCATTAAAATGTTTGTGAAATATTTAAAGCATTTTTGAAATATTAGGTAATATTTGTAAAATTATTGAAATTTTTTATTTTTTTAAAAAATCTTTTAAATCTATCTGAAGTCTTTGAGAAATATTCAAATTCTTTGTGAAATCTTTCTGGTAATATTTGTGAAATTATTGAAATCTTTGAAGTCTTTGCAAATTTTTTCTAATCTATACAAAATCTTTTCAAAATATTTACAGTATTTGTGAAATATTTAAAAAATTTGTGAAAATTTGAAATATTTGTGAAAATTTGAAATATTTGTTAAAATTTGAAATATTTGTTAAAATCATTGAAATCTATCTGAAATCTCTGTGAAATCTTTAGGAATTCATAAACACCTTTGTGCACATTTCAAAATCTGTTTGAAATTTTTGTAATATAAATAAAATCTTTCTATCTATCCGAAATCTTCGCGAAATATTTGAAATATTTGAAATCCTATAATAATCATTTGAATGTTTGTAATATATTTAAAGTACTTTCAAAATATTTAGTAATATTTGTAAAATTATTGAAAGCTTTGAAGTCTTTGTGAAATATTTTAAATCTATCCGAAATGTTTGCAAAATATTTGAAATCTTTCTGAAATCTTCAAAATATTTAGAAAATCATTGAAATCTATTTGAAATCTCTGTGAAATCTTTGTGAAATCATAGACATCTTTGTGCACATTACAAAATCTACCTGAAATGTTTGTAAAATAATTGAAATCTTAGTGAAATCTTTTGATCTATCCGAAATCCTTGTGAAATATTCGAAAGCTTTAAAATCTTTACATAATCATTAATATGTTTGTGAAATATTTAAAGCATTGTTGAAATATCAGGTAATATTCTTAAAATTATTGAAATCTTTGAAGTCTCTATGAAATCTTCTTAATCTATCCAAAATCTTTGAGAAATATTTCAAATCTTTAGAATATTTTTTTAATCTATCTGAATTCCCTGTGAAATCTTTAGGATATCAAGGACATCTTTGTGCATAATTTAAAATTTATCTGAAGTTTTTGTAATGTAATTGAAATATTTCTATCTGTTCGAAATTTTTGTGAAGTATTAGAAATCTTTGAAATCCTCACATAATTATTAAAATGTTTGTGAAATATTTAAAGTACTTTTAAAATATTTAGTAATATCAGTAAAATTATTGAAATCTTTGAAGTCTTTGTGAAATATTTTTAATCTATCTGAAATCTTCGCAAGATATTTAAAATCTTTTTGAAATCTTTAAAATATTTAAAGAATCATTCAAATCTATCTGAAATCTGTGTAAAATATTTAGGAAATCATAGACATCTTTGTGCACATTTTAAGATCTGCTTGAAATTTTTATAAAATAAAAAATAAATCTTTTCATCTATCCGAAATCTTTGCAAAATATTTGAAATCCTTGAAATCCTTACATAATCGTCAAAACGTTTGTGAAATATTTAAAGCATTTTAGAAATATAAGGCATTATTTGTGAAATTATTGAAAGCTTTGAAGTCTTTGTGAAATATTTTAAATCTTTTCGGGATGTTTGCAAAATATTTGAAAACTTTTTGAAATCTTAAAAATATTAAAAAAATCATTATTTATTTGAAATCTCTGTGAAATCTTTGGGAAATCATAGACATCTTTGTGCACATTTCAAAATCTACCTGAAGTTTTTGTAAAATAATTAAAATCTTAGTGAAATCTTTGTATCTATCCGAAATCCTTGTGAAATATTCGAAAGCTTTACAATTCTTACATAATCATTAATATGTTTGTGAAATATTTGAAGCATCTTTGAAATATCAGGTAATATTCTTAAAATTATTGATTTCTTTAAAGTCTCTATGAAATTTTTTAAATCTATCCAAAATCTTTGAGAAATATTTCAAATCTTCAGAATATTATTGAAATCTATCTGAATTTTTCGAAAAATCTTCAGAAAATCAAGGACATCTTTGTGCATAATTTAAAATCTATCTGAAATTTTTGTAATGTAATTGAAATATTTCTATCTGTCCGAAATTTTTGTGAAGTATTAGAAATCTTTGAAATCCTCACATAATTATTAAAATGTTTGTGAAATATTTAAAGTACTTTTAAAATACTTAGTAATATCAGTAAAATTATTGAAATCTTTGAAGTCTTTGTAAAATATTTTTAATCTATCTGAAATCTTTGCAAGATATTCAAAATCTTTTTGAAATCTTTAAAATATTTAAAGAATCATTCAAATCTATCTGAAATCTGTGTGAAATCTTTAGGAAATCATAGACATCTTTGTGCACATTTCAATATCTGCTTGAAATTTTTATAAAATAAATGAAATCTTTTCATCTATTCGAAATCTTTGCGAAATATTTGAAATCCTTAAAATCCTTGCATAATCGTCGAAGCGTTTGTAAAATATTTAAAGTATTTTTGAAATATTAGGCATTATTTGTGAAGTTATCGAAATCTTTGAAGTCTTTGTAAAATCTTTTAAATCTATCCGAAATCTTTAAAAAACATTTTAAACTTTTGTAAAATCTTTCTAGTAATATTTGTGAAATTATTGAAATCTTTGAAGCCTTTGTAAATTTTTTTTTAATTCATCCGAAATCTTTGCGAAATATTTCAAATCTTTGTAAAATCTTTGAAACCTTTAGAAAATCATAAAAATTTATCTGAAATTTCTGTGAAATCTTCAGGAAATTATAGAAATCTTTGTGAATATTTTGAAACCTATCTTAAATTTTTGTAATATAATTGATTTCTTAGTAATATCTTTCTATCTATCTGAAATCTCTATGAAATATTTAAAATCTCCGAAATCCTTTAATAATCATTAAAATTTTTGTGATACATTTAAAGTACTTTTAAAATATTTGGTAATATTTGCAAAATTATTAAAAGCTTTAAAGTCTTTGTGAAATCTGCTAAATCTATCCGAAATATTTTTGAAATAATTGAAATCTTTGTGAAATTTATCTGATATTTTTGGAAATCTTTGCGCAATATTTGTTAAATCATTGACATGTTTGTGAAATATTTGAAATCTTAGTAAGATATTTAAAATCTTTATGAAATCATTAAAGTATATTTAAAATTTCTGCGAAATTTTAAGAAATCAATAATGTATTTGTAAAATCTTTTAAATCTATCCAAATCATTTGCAAAATATTTGAAATCTTTTTAAATTTATGGAAGCTTTGGCAAATCATTGAAATCTATCTTAAATATTTATTAAACCTTTGGAAAATTATTGAAATTTCTGTGAAATCTTTTGTTAATAATTTAAATCTTCATGAAATCTTTGGAAAATTTTTGAAATCTTTAGAAAATTATTGAAATCTTTAAAAAATTATTGAAATCTTCAGAAAATTATTGAAATCTTCATACATGGCTTTGGAATCTATCAGAAATATTTGTGAAATAGTTAAAGCCTTTGTGAAGTCTTTTTAATTTATCCGAATTTTTAGTAAAATCTTTAGAAAATTGTTTGAATCTGTGTGAAAGCTTTTAAATCTATCGAGAATTTTTGCGAAACCTTCAAAATTTCTATAAAATCTTTCAAGTTTTTAAAATCTTTGGGCAATCTTTGAAATCTACCCGAAATCTGTACAAAATTTGTGATATTTTTGGAAAATGACTCAAATTATAAATCTATCCAAAATCTGTGCCTAATATTGAAAATCTTCGTGAAACATTTGAAAACTTTGTGAACTCTTTGAAAAATTATTGAAATCTTCGTGAAATGTTTCTGATATCTTTATACATTTTGCGGAGTATTTAAAGTGTTTTTGAAATATTTGTTAATATTTTTGAAATTATTGAAATCTTTGAAGTCTTTGTGAAATCTTTGTGAAATCTTTTTTTTCTATTCAAAATCTTTTCAAAATTTTCAAAATTTTTGTGAAAATTTTAAAATCTTTAAGAAATCATTGGAATTTATCTCAAATCTTTGTAAAATCTTTGCAAAATATTTTGAATGTTTCTCAAATATTTGGCGATATTTGAGAAATTTATAAAATCTTCAAAGAGTTATAAAAGTTTTTGTGAAATCTTATAATATGTGTGAAATTACTAAAATCTTTGAAGTCTTTGTGAAATATTTTCAAAATATTTAAAATCTTAGTGAAATTTTGGAAAACTTTATCAAACCTTTTAAATCGATTCAAAATCTTTAAAATCCTTATTAAAAAAATTAAAATCTTTTTAAATTTTGAAAATACTTTCAAAATTATTTAAATATATTTGTAATTTTTGCGAAATCTTTGCGAGATATTTGAAATCTTTTCGAAATCATTTTAATCTATCTAAAATCTTTGTGGAAGTTTTGGGAAATCATTAAAATCTTTGTGAATAAATTGATGTCTTAGTCAAATCTTTGGAATCAAATAGAAATCTCAGCAAAATATTTGAAAGCTTTGAAATCCTTAGGAAATCATTAAAATCTTTGTAAAATCTTTCTAATATCTTTGGAAACCTTTGTGAAATGCTTAAAGTATTTTTTTAAGTATTCGGTAATATTCAAGAAATTATTAGGATAATTGAAGTTTGTGTGAAATCTTCAAAATCTATCTGAAATTTTTGGGAAGTCTTTGAAAATCTTTAAAAGCTATGTAAAAGCTTTTAAATCTATTGGAAATTTTGGCAAAACCTCCAAAAATTTTTAGAAATTTTTGTGAAGCTTCCCAAATCCTTGTGCAATCTACGAAATCTATCTGAAGTCAGTACGACATTTGTGACATCTTTGAAAAATCATTAAAGTCTTTGTGAAATCTCATTAATCTATCCGAAATCTGTGCTAAACATTGAAAATCTTTGCGAAATATTTAAAATCTATAAAAAATCTTTCAAATCTTTTTGAAATTCCGGTAAAATCTCTGGAAAATCATTGAAATCTTTGTGCACTCTTTGAAATAAATTTTGAAAGTTTGTGAAATCATTTAAATCTTTATAAAATCTTTTTTAATTTGTCGAAAGTCTTTACAAAATATTTGAATTCCTTGAAATTCCAAAAAAATCATCAAAATCTTTGTCAAATCTTCTTGATAAATTCGGAGATTTTTGCGAAATATTTGAAGTATTTTTAAAATGTTTAAAAATATTTGTGAATATTTGTGAATTTAAAAATTTTTGTGACATCTTTTTAATTTATTCTGAATATATGCAAAATATTTGTAAAGTTATTAAAATCTTTGTGAAATATTTTAAATTTTAGCAAAGCTTTGAAATCTTCATAAACTCATAAAAATATGTCTGAAATTTTTGTGAAATCTGTTAAATCTATCCTAAATGTTTGTGAAATTTTTTAAATTTTTATGAAATATTTAAAATCTGCAGTAAATCATTTAAATCTGTTTGGGATCTTTGTGAAATTTTTGTGAAACCTTTGTGAAATTTTTGTCTAATCTTTAAAATCTATCCAAAATCTTTGTAATATCTTTGAAATCTGTAGGAAATCATTGAAATCTATCTAAAATCTTTATGTAATCTTTAGGAAATCTTTGGGAAATCATTTAAATTGTTGTGTACTCTTCGAAATCTACCTGAAATTTTTGCGAAATATTATCTTTAAGATCTTCAGAGAATTATTGAAATCTATCTAAAATATTTGTAAAATCTTTGAAATATTTAGTAAATCATTCAAATCTTTGTGAAATATTTGTGAAATCTTTTAAATCTATACAAAGTCTTTGTGAAATCTTTGAAATCTGTAGGACATCATTAAAATCTATCAGAAATCTTCATGAAATCTTTAAGAAATCTTTGGAAAGTCATTTAAATTGTTGTTTACTCTTCGAAATTTACCTGAAATTATCTTTTTTGATTATTATCTTTAAAATCTTCAGGAAACTATTAAAACCTATCAAAAATATTTGTGAAATATTTGAAATCTTTAAAAAATCTTAATAGAATAATTAAAATATATCTGAATTCTTAGCGAAATCTTTAGGAAATCATTAAAATCTTTGTGAAATTTTTTTAATCTATCCAAAATCTTTGTAAAATATTTGAGAAAGTTGTGAAATATTTGAAATCACCAGTAAATCATTGAAATCTATCTTGAATTTTTGTGAAATCTTTAGGAAATCTTTGTGAAATCTGTAGAAAATTATTCAAATTTGTGTGAAATCTTTGAAATCTATCAAAAATTTTTGTGAAATATTTGAGAACTTCGAGAAATATTTAAAATCTTTAGTGAATCATTCAAATCTATCTTGAATTTTTGTGAGATCTTTGTGAAATATTTGTGAGATATTTCAAATCTATACAAAGTCTTTGTAAAATCTTTGAAATCTGTAGGACATCATTAAAATCTATCAGAAATCTTCGTGAAATATTTAGGAAATCTTTGGAAAATCATTTAGATTGTTGTGTACCCTTCAAAATTTACCTGAAATTTTTGCGAAATATTATCTTAAACATCTTCAGCAAACCATTGAAATCTATCAAAAATCTTTGTGAAATATTTGAAATCTTTAAAAAGTCTTTATAGAATTATTGAAATATATCTGAATTCTTGGCGAAATCTTTCAAAAATCATTAAAATCTTTGTGAAATCTTTTAAATCTATCCAAAATCTTTGTAAAATATTTAAGAAAGTTGTGAAATATTTGAAATCACTAGTAAATCATTGAAATCTATCATGAATTTTTGTAAAATGTTTAGGAAATCTTTGTGAAATCTGTAGAAAATTATTCAAATTTGTGTGAAATTTTTAAAATCCATCCAAAATCTTTGTGAAATATTTGAGAATTTTGTAAAATATTTGAAATCTTTAGTAAATCATTCAAATCTATCTGGAATCTTTGTGAAATCTTTGTGAAATATTTGAAATATTTAGTAAATCATTTAAATCTATCTGGAATATTTGTAAAATCTTTGTGAAATATTTGTAAGATCTTTAAAATCTATCCAAAGTCTTTGTAAACTCTTTGGAATCTGTCAGAAATCATTAAACTCAATCCGAAATCACTAGAAAATCTTTTGTAATTTATTTAAATTGCTGTGATCTTTTCGAAATCTACCTGAAATTTTTGCTATATATTATCTTTAAAATCTTTAAAGAAACATTAAAATCTATATAAAATCTTTGTGAAATGTTTGTAAAATATTTAAAACCTTTAGAAAATCTTTATAGAATTATTGAAATATTTCTGAATTCTTTGCGAAATTTTTAGGAAATCATTTAAATCTTTGTAACACCTTTTAAATCTTTAGTAAATCATTCAAATCTATCTAAAACGTTTGTAAAATCTATAGAAAATCTTCAGGAAATCATTGAAATTTTTGTTAGCACTTCCAAATCTACATAAAATTTCTGAAAAATATTTAAAAATATTTGCGACATCTTTAAAATCTTTGGGAAATCATCAAAATTTATCTAACATCTTTTTGAAATCTTTGCGAAATCTTTTAAATGTTTGTAGAGTCTTTTAAGGCTTCAGAGAGTCATTGAATTCTATGTAAAATCTTTGTTACATTTTGAAAAATCATTTAATAATTATTTAAATCTCTGTGCACTTTTCGAATTGTACCTGAAATTTTCGCGAAATATTTAAAATATTATTTCAAATAATTGGTAATGTTTGTAAAATTATTCAAATGTTTGTAAAATTATTTCAATCTTCTTGAAATTTTTTGCGAAATCTTTGGAAATATTTGCAAAATATTTTAAACATTTTTAGAGTATTTGATAATATCTGTGAAATTAGTGAAATCTTTATGAAATCCTAGAGAAACCACTGGAATCTTTGTGCGAATCATTAAAATCAGTCTGAGATATTTGTGAAATCTTTTAAATACATTCACAATCTTTGCGAAATATTTGAGATCTTTTGAGAATCATCAATATCTATCCAAAATCTCTGTGGATGCTTTGTGAAATCTTTGGACTTTGTTGAGATCTGTGTGCAATATTTGAAATCTATCAGAAATCTTCGTGAAATCACATTATCTTGAAAATATTATGTAATATTTGAGAAATTTATGAAATCTTTGAAAAATCATTGAAGTCTATGAAACCTTGTGAATCTATCAAAAATCTTCTGAATTTTTTACATCTTTGCGAAATGGTTGGAACCTTAGTGAAATCTTTAGTAAATCATTAAAATCTATCCAGAATCTTTGTGAAATCTTTGTGAAATATTTGAAATCTTTATTAAATCACTCAAATTTATCTGGGATTTTTGTGAAATCTTTGTGAAATATTTGTCAGATCTTGTAAATCTATACAAAGTCTTTGTGAAATCTTTAAAATCTGTAGGACATAATTAAAATCTATCAGAAATCTTCGTGAAATCTTCAGGAAATCTTTGGGATATCCTTCAAATTGTTGTGTACCCTTCGAAATTTACCTGAAATTATTGCGAAATATTATCTTTAAGATCTTCAGAGAATTATTGAAATCTATCTAAAATATTTGTTAAATCTTTGTGAAATATTTAAAATATTTAGTAAATCATTAAAATCTTTGTGAAATATTTGTGAGATCTTTCAAATCTATTCAAAGTCTTTGTGAAATATTTAAAATCTGTAGGACATCATTAAAATCTATAAGAAATCTTCGTGAAATCTTTAGGAAATCTTTGTGGATTCTTTGTGAAATCTTTGGACTTCATTGAGATCTTTGTGCAATATTTAAAATCTATCGGAAATCTTCGTGAAATAATTTAAGCATTTGTGACATTTTTTCAATTTATCCCAAATTTTTGCGAAATATTTGTGACATTTTTAAAATCTTAAGGAAATTGGTTTAATCTTCTGGAAATCTTTGTAAAATTTTTAGAAACCTTTGAGCGATAATTAAAATATCTTAAAAATATTATGTATTATTTGAGGAATTTATAAAATCTTTGAAAAATCATTGAAGTCTATGAAACCTTGTAAATCTATTAAAAATCTGCTGAATTTGTTACATCTTTGCGAAATGGTTGAAATCTTTGTGAAATATAATAATTCAAGTGTTTGTGAAATTTTTTAAATATTTCCGAATTCTTTGTGAAATCTTTGGATCTATTAAATCTACCGGAAATCATTGCAAACCCTTCAAAATTGTTGCCAAATCTTTAAGAAGTTATTAAAATCTTTGTGCAATCTTTAAACTCTACCTAAAATCTTTACAAAATTGTTGAAATCTTTGTAAAATAATGTGAATCTATCCAAAATATTTGCGAAATATTTGAAATCTTTGAAATCTTCAGGAAATTATTCAAATCTATCTGGAATTTTTGTGAAATCTTTGTACACTCTCTGAAATCAATCGCAAATTTTTGCGAATTGATTGGAATATTGTAATTCTTTGAAATCCTTGGAAAATCATTGAAATCTTGATGATATTTTTCAATATCTTTGCGACATACTTAAAGTATTTTTGAAATTTTTGGAAATATTTGCGAAATCTTTGAAAGCTTTAGGAAATCATTCAACTCTATTTGAAATCTTTGTGACTTTTTTTAAATTATCCGAAATCTTTGCAAAATATTTGAAATATTTGAAATTCCTAAGAAATCATTAAAATCTATTTTAAACGTTTAGAAATCTTTGTAAAATATTTGAAATCTCTGCGAAATCTTTTTAATCCTTATGAAATCTTTGCGAAATATTCAAAATTTTGTGAAATATTTAAAATCTATAGTAAATAATTAAATTGTATCTGAAATCTTTGCGAAATCTTTGTGAAATATTTAAAATCTGTAGGAAACCATCAAAATCTATCTGGAATATTTATGAAATCTTCGAGAAAATATTTGCAAAATCTTTTATATCTATCCTATATCTTTGTGAAATTTCCTGGAAATCTTTGTGAGATCTATAAAAATTTTTGGGAAAAATCTTCGCGAAACATTTGAAATCTTTGAAATCCTTATAAATCATTTGAATCTATCTGAAATCTTTGTGAAATCTTTTTGCAATAGTTCAAATTTTCTCAAAATTTTTTTTAATCTGTCTAAAATCCTTGTAGAATATTTAAAAACTTCGTGAAATATTTCAAATCTTTACTAAATCATTGAAATTGGTCTGGAATTTTTATAATATCTTTAAAAAATCTTTGTGACATCTTCAGAAAATCTTTGTAAAATCTTTCAAATCTTTACAATATCTTTGTGGAATATTTGAAATCTTTAGTAAATTATTGAAATCTAAGTGAAATTTTTGTGAAATCTATAGAAAATCTTTGGGAAATCATTTAAATTTTTGTGCACTCTTTGAAATCTACCTTAGATCATTGCAAAATATTTAAAAATATTTGTGAACTCTTTAAAATCTTTAGAAAATTATTAAAATCTATCTAAATTCTTTGTTTTGTCTTTTTTATGAAATCATTTAAATCTAACCGAAATCTTTGTGAGATCTATAGAAAATCGTTGGGAAATCATTAAAAATTTTGTTTACTCTTTGAATTCTACCTTAAATTATTGAATAATATTTGATAATATCCGTGACCTTTTTAAAATCTTTAGGGAATCATCGAAATCTACCTAAAATCTTCGTGAAATCTTTGTGAAAAACATAAAATCTTTGTGAAATATTTGGAATCTTAAGTAAATCTCTATGAAATCATTAAAAGATCTTTGATTTATTCGCAAAATATTTGGGAAATCATTTAAATCTTTGTGAATTCTTTTAAATTTATCCAAACCTTTGCGAAATATTCGAAATCTTGTTTAAACCTTTCAAGGCTTTAGTGTATCATTAAAATCTATCTGAAATCTTTTGCAAAATCTTTGCGAAATCAGTCTGAAATATTTGTGAAATCTTTGTGAAATCTTTTTAATTTATTCGAAATCTTCGCCAAATATTTGAAATCTTTCAAATCCTTAGAAATCATTAAAATCCATCTAAAGTCTTTGTAAAATCTTCATGAAATAGTTGAAATCTTTGCAAAAATTTTTTAATCTGTCTAAAATCTTTGTTGAATATTTGAAAACTTTAAGGAATCTTTGCGAAATCTTTTATATCTATCCTATATCTTTGTGAAATTTTCTGGAAATCTTTGTGAAATATTTTGAATCTATCCAAAATCTTTGTGAGATATTTAAAATCTTTAGTGAATCATTGAAATCTGACCGAAATCTTTGTGAAATCTATAGAAAATCTTTAGGAAATCATTTAAATTTTTGTTTACTCTTTGAAATCTACTTTAAATTATTGAAAAATATTTGAAAATATTTGTGACCTCTTTGAAATCTTTAGAAAATCATGGAAATCTATCTAAAACCTATGTAAAATCTTTGTGAGAAAATTGAAATCTTTGTGAAATATTTAAAATCTTTAGTAAATCTCTATGGGATCATTTAAGATATCTGATTTATTGGCAAAATCTCTAGGAAATCATTTCAATCTTTGTAAAATCTTTTATATTTATCCAAAATCTTTGCAAAATATTCGAAATCTTCGTAAAACCTTCAAAGGCTTCAGGTAATCATTGAAATCTATCTGAAACCTTTTTTGAAATCTTTGCGAAATCAGTCCAAAATATTTGTCAAATCTTTGTGAAATCATTTGAATTTATTCGAAATCTTTGCAAAATATTTGAAATCTTAGAAATCCTTATTAATCATTAAAATCTATCTGAAATCTTTGTGAAATATTTTTGCAATAGTTGAAATCTTTCCGAAATTTTTTTTATCTGTCTAAAATCTTTGTGGGATATTTAAAAACTTTGTGAAATATTTGAAATCTTTACTAAATCTTTGAAATCTATCTGGAATCTTTATGAAATCTTTGGGAAATCTTTGTGAAATCTTTTATATCTATCCTATATCTTTGTGAAATCTTCGGAAAATCTTTGTGAAATATTTCAAATCTTCACAAAATCTTTGTGAAATACTTGAAATCTTAAATGAAACATTAAAATATAACTAAAATATTTGTAAAATCTACAGAAAATCTTTGAAAAATCATTTAAATTTTTGTTCAGTTTTTGAAATCTACCTCAAATTACTGCAAAATATTAAAAAATATTTGTGAAATCTTTAAAATCTTTAGAAAATCATTGAAATATATCTAAAATCTTTGTGAAATCTTTGTGAAAAAATTGAAATCTTTGTGAAATATTTAAAATCTTTAGTAAATCTCTATGGGATCATTGAAAGATATCTGATTTATTTGCGAAATCTTTGGAAAATCATTTAAATCTTTGTGACATCTTTTTAATTTATCCAAAATCTTTTCAAAATATTTAAAATCTTTGTGAGACCTTTTAAGACTTTAGAAAAACATTGAAATCTATCTGAAATCTTTTGCGAAATCAGTCTGAAATATTTTTTAAATCTTTTTAAAATCTTTAAAATTTATTGAAAAATCTCGCAAAATATTTAAAATCTTTGAAATCTTTAGAAATTATTAAAATCTATCTGAAATCTTTGTTAAATCTTTACAAAATAGTTGAAATCTTTACGAAATTTTTTCGATCTGTCTAAAATTTTTGTGGAATATTTGAAAACTTTCTTAAATATTTGAAATCTTTACTAAATTATTGAAATCTATCTGGAATCTTTATGAAATCTGTAAGAAATCTTTGTAAAATCTTTTCAATTTATTAAAAAATCTCGCAAAATATTTAAAATCTTTAAAATCTTAAGAAATTATTAAAATCTATCTAAAATCTTTGTGAAATCTTTATAAAATAGTTGAAATCTTTGCGACATTTTTTTAATTTGTGTAAAATTTTTGTGAAATATTTGAAAACTTTGTTAAATATTTGAAATCTTTACTAAATTATTAAAATCTATCTGGAATTTTTATGAAATATTTAAGAAATCTTTTTAAAATCTTTTATATTTATCCTATATCTTCGTGGAATCTGTGGGAAATCTTTGTAAAATCTTTTACCTCTTCACAAAATCTTTGTGAAATATTAAAAATCTTTAGTAAATCACCTAAATATAATCGAAATCTTTGTGAAATCTATAGAAAATTTTTGGAAAATCATTACAATTTGTGTTCACTTTTTGAAATCTACCTCAAATTATTGCAAAATATTTGAAAATGTTTGTGACCTCTTTAAAATCTTCATAAAATTATCAAAATATATCTAAAATCTTTGTAAAATCTTTGTGAAAAAAATGAAATTTTTGTGAAATATTCAGAATCTTCAGTAAATCTCTATAGAATCATAAAAAGATATCAGATTTATTTGCGAAATCATTAGGAAATCATTTAAATCTTTGTAAAATTTTTTTAATTAATTCAAAATGTTTGCAAAATATTTGAAATCTTTGTGAAACCTTTTAAGGCTTCAGAGTATCATTAAAATCTATCTAAAATCTTTCGCGAAATCTTTGCGAAATCAGTCTAAGATGTTTGTGAAATCTTGGTGAAATCTTTTTAATTTATCCAAAATTTTCGCCAAATATTTGAAATTTTTGAACTCCCTAGAAATCATTACAATCCATCTGAAATATTTGTCAAATCTCTTAAATCTATCTAAAATCTTCGCGAAAGATTTTAAATCTTTGAAATCCTTAGGAAATCATCAAAATATATCTGAAATCTTTGTGAAATATTTAAAAACTTTATAAAATATTTGAAATCTTCAGTATATCATTTAATTTTATCTGAAATCTTTGTCAAATCTTTAAAATCTATCAAAAATCTTTGCGAAATATTTAAAATCTTTGTGAAATCTTTGAAATCTGTAGGAAATCATCAAAATCTATCTGAAATCTTTGTGAAATCTATAGAAAATCTTCAGGAAATCATTTAAATTTTTGTGCACTCTTCGAAATCTACCTGAAATTTTTGCGAAATATTTGACAATATTTGTGATATCTTTAAAATCTTAAGGAAACCATCGAAATCTATCTAAAATCTTTGTAAAATCTTTGTAAAGTAATGGGAATCTTTGCGAAAGCTTATAAATCTATCCAACATCTTCATGAAATATTTGAATTTTTTGAAATTTTCAGGAAATCCTTAAAATCTATCTCAAATCTTTGTGAAATCTTTGTGAAATAGTTAAAATCTTTGCGAAATTTTTTTAATATGTCTAAAATCTTTGTGAAATAGTTAAAATCTTTGCGATTTTTTTTTTAATATGTATAAAATCTTTGTGGAATATTTGAAAACTTTGTGAAATATTTGACATCTTTAGTAAATCATAGACATCTATCTGGAATCTTCATGAAATCTTTGTCAAATCTTTGAGAAATAGTTGAAATCTTTGCAAAAGTTTTTTAATCTGTCTAAAATCTTTGCTGAATATTTGAAAACTTTGTGAAATATTTGAAATCTGTAGTAAATCATTAAAATCTATCTGGAATATTTATGAAATCTTTGGGAAATTTTTGCTAAATCTTTTATATCTATCCTATATCTTTGTGAAATTTTCGGGAAACCTCTGTGAAATATTTTTAATCTATCCAAAATATTTGTAAGATATTTTAAATCTTTATTAAATTATTGAAATCTATCTAAAATCTTTGTGATATCTTTGTGAGGAAATTGAAATCTGTTTGAAATATTTGAAATCTTTAGTAAATCTCTATGGAATCATTGAAAGATATCTGATTTATTTGCGAAATCTTTCGGAAATCATTTAAATCTTTGTGAAATTTTTTTAATTTATCCAAAATCTTTGCAAAATATTTAAAATCTTTGTGAAACCTTCTAAGGCTTCAGGTGGTCATTGAAATCTATCTAAAATCTTTTGCACAATCTTTTCGAAATCATTTTGAAATATTTGTAAAATCTTTTTGAAATCTTGTAAATTCATTTGAAATCTTCGCGAAATATTTAAAATCTTTGAAATCCTTATTAATCATTAAAACCTATCTGAAATCTTTGTGAAATTTCTTTGCAATAGTTGAAATCTTTGCAAAATTTGTTTATTCTGAAAATATTTGAAATCTTGACCAAATCATTGAAATCTATCTGGAATCTTTATGAAATCTTTGGTGAATCTTTGTGAAATATTTATATCTATCCTATTTTTTTCAAATCTTTACAAAATCTTTGTAGAATATTTGAAATCTTTAGTAAATCATTGAAATATAACCGAAATATTTGTAAAATGAAAAATCTTGAATCTTTGAAATCTTGATGAAACCTTTTAAGGCTTCAGGGTGTTATTGAAATCTATCTGAAATCTTTTGCGAAATCTTTGCGAAATCAGTCTAAAATATTTGTGAAATCTTTTTGATTCATTTGAAATCTGCGCCAAATATCTGAAATCTTTGAAGTCCTGAGAAATCATTAAAATCCATCTAAAGTCTTTGTAAAATCTTTATAATATAGTTGGAATCTTTGCAAACATTTTTTTATCTGTCTAAAATCTTTGTGAAATATTTGAAAACTTTGTGAAATATTTTAAATCTTTACTTAATTATTGAAATCTATCTGAAATCCTTATAAAATCTTTATGAAATCTTTGGGAAATCTTTGTAAAACAATTGAAGTCTTTGTGAAATCTTTTAAATCTATCAACAATCTTTGTGAAATATTGGGAATCTTTGAAATACTTAGACAATCATAGAAATTTTTGTAAAATTTTTCTAAAATCTTTGCGAAATATTTGAAATACTTTTGACATTTTTGAAATCCTTAAGAAATCATTAAAATCTATCTTAAAACTTTGTGAAATCTTTTTAAAATATAAAAAAAATATTTTTAAAAATATTTTGTAATATTTGAGAAGTTTGTGAAATCTCATAAATCTATCCAAAATCTGTGCTAAATATTAAAAATCTTTGTAAATATTGTATTGTGAAATCTTTGGAAAATTAGTGAAATATTTTTGAAATCTCGTAAATCTATCCAAATTCTTTGTGAAATCTTTGAAAAATTATAGAAATCTTTCCGATGTCTTTGAAAATTTTTGCGACATATTTAAAGTATTTTTAAAATGGTTGAAAATATTTTTGAAATTATTGGAATGTTTTAAATATATCTGAAATCTTTGATATTTTGAGGAAATCATCAAAATCTATCTGAAATCTTTGTGAAATCTTTGTAAAATAATTAAAACCTTTGCAAAATCTTTCAAATCTATTTAAAATCTTTGTGAAGTATTTTCAATCATCCAAAACCTTTGCGAAATATTTGAGATCTTTGTGAAATCTTTGAAAACTATAGGACATCATTAAAATCTATCTTGAATCTTTGTGAAATCTATAGGAAATCATTAAAATCTTTGTGCGCTCTTTGAAATCTACCTCAAATTATTGCGATATATTTTGAAATATTCGCGTCCTTGAAAAATCATTCAAATCTTGGTGCAAATTATAAAAATCTGTCTAAAATATTTTGTAAAATCTTCGGTAAATCATTGAAATCTTTGTGCAGTTTTTTGAAATCTGTCGGAAATCTTTGTGATATAATTTAAGTATATGTAGTATTTGGGAAATATTTGTAAAATTTTTTTTATCTTTAGAAAATCGTTTAAATCTATGTGAAATCTCTGTAAAATCTTTAAAAATATTTGCAAAATATTAAAAATATGTTTGAAATATTTAAAATCTTTGCAAAATATTTGAAATCTTCAGAAATTCTTTAAAATCTATTTAAATTCTTTGTAAAATCTTTAGAAAATCACTGAAATAAATATATATATGTGCACTTTTTCAAATTAATCTCAAATTTTTGTAACATCATTTAAATCTTCGTAAAATCTTTTTAATTTGTCAAAAGTCTTTACAAAATATTTACATTATTTGAAATTCCTTGGGAAATCATGAAAATCTTTGTTAAATTTTTTTTTAATTTTCGGAAATCTTTGCAAAATATTCCAAGTGTTTTTGAAATGTTTGAAAATATTTATGAAATTATTAAAATATTTGAAATCTTTGTGAAATCTTTAAAATCTTAAGGGAATCATTGTAATCTTTCTGAAATATTTAGAAATATTATTTTAAATAATTGGTAATCTTTGTTAAATTATATAAATCTTTTGGAAATCATGGATATCTTTGTAAAATATTTGTAACATCTTAAGAAATCTTCGCAAAAT
>JAUELO010124667.1:0-17351 GCA_032357855.1 Amphibolips quercusostensackenii | reverse complement strand
TCGTCGTGGTCGTCGTAGTCATCATCAACGTCATTGTCGTCGTCGTCAAAGTCATCGTCTGTATACAGAATAACTTTTGATTGACTCATTCATTTCGATTGTGCTTTAACAAACGTTTTGAGGTAGCAAAAAGAAAATTCAAGTTTATCAATCAGCTTTTTCTAACAGACGGTTCTAGTTTGATCCAAAAAAAACTACCAGAAAATAAAAATAATCAAGCTAGCAGGAAACGGAAAAAAATTAAGAGATGCAAAATTTCTTTTTTATATCAAAGTATTTGTGTCCCATTTTTGTTCACAAGTTTGTTCTTCTACAAAAACGGGTTTGAAAGAAAAGAGCATTTTGTACTCATTATTTTAGAGAGTAAAATTAACTTGAAATTAAAACTTACCAACAAGAATAAACAAAACCGCTAATGCAAGACTTATTTTTCTAATTAGAATCCTCATTTTTTGCAGGTGTATTTAGATGGTTGGCGACTGAAAATCTTCGATTATATTCACTCCTATATGTAAGAATTTCCACCTGATTACAAAATTATACTTTGAATTTTAAAACTTTATGATTTACAGGAGGTGTAAAGTTTATCTTTTGATTCTGAAAAATAAAGCGCACTTAAAAACAGCCTTCGACGTACTTTACGCTGTATTTTTCTTTGATAAGATATCATTCATGCACTACGAAATATCTTGTTTGCAGGAACTATTAACATCTATCAATCAAATCGCACCCATCTCATTATTTTTCTTTAATTTTTGTTTATTATTTAATCAATGAATATCAAAATTATTTTAAATATCGTTTTTAGTCAAATCTAATCATTATTTTAATTCACGCCACTCTTTAAAGACATGTGAAAAGATTCTTGAAATTTCTTTAGAGACATTTGCTTAATAAATATTAAAATATTTTTTTTGTTTATTTAAATCTTTATAACAGATTTATTGATTCAATTATATATCAATATGAAACATGATTACTATAACTGCAAGTAGAAAGGGGAAAAGCGAAAAGAGAAATGGGAAATAGAGAATGGAAACGGTGAAAAGGGGGAAAGAAAAAAGGAAAAAGGCAAGGGGGGAAAGGGAAAAGGTAGGGAATAAAAAAAAGGAAAATAGAAGGAGAGGTAAAATGTAAAGGGGAAAGAGATAATGGGAAAGGGAAACACAGAGAAAGAAAAAGGTGAAAGAAGAAAAAGGGAAGAGGGAAAGAAAAAAATTGGAAATAGGAAAGCCGGAAAGGGAAATAGGAATGGAGGAAAAGAGAAAAAATAAATAAGGGAAATGTGGAAGAGAAAAAGGGGAAAGAGAAAAAGAGGAGCGGAAAAAGAAGGAAAGGGAAAATGGAAAATGGGAAAGGGGAAACGAGAAAGCTGTTGAATGGGAAAGGAAGAGAGGAAAAAAAGTAAAAAGGAAAGGGGGGAAGGAATATGGAATAGGGCAGAAGGAAAACTCGGGCAAGAAAAAAAAAGTAAGTAAGAGAGGGAAAGAAAAGGGTAAGGGGAAAAGGAAAAAAGGGAAATGGTGAATAGGAAAGGGTAAGAGGGAAAAGTGGGAAGAGGGAAGACAAAAAGGTGAAGTGAGAAATGAGAATTGGAAAAGGAGGGAAAGGGAAAAGGGGAAAGGGAGAAAGAAAAAAGGGAAAGGTGAAAGAAAAAGATAAGAAAAAAGAAAGCAGAAAGAACGTGAAAGAAAGCAAAAAGAAAAAGGAGAAAGGAAATAAGAGAAAGGAGAAGGAAGGACAAAGAAGAAAGAAAATGAAAAAAAGTAGAAAGAAAGAAGAAGAAACAACAAAGAAGAAAGGAGAAAGAAGATAGGAGAAAGAAGAAAGGAGAAATTAGAAAAAAGAAAGGAGAAACAAGAAAAAGGAAAGGTAAAAGAAGAGAGAAGAAAAGTGAAAGAAGAAAGGAGAAAGACGAAAGAAAAAAGAAAGAAAAAGAAGAAAGGAAGAAAAAAGAAGAGAGGAGAAAGAAGAGAAAAGAAAGCAAAAAAAGAAGAAAGAAGAAAGTAGAAAGAATAAAGAAGAAATAAGAAAGAAGAAAGAAGAAAAAGAAAGAAAAAAGAAGGAAGAAGAAAAAAGAAAGAACAAAGGAGAAAGAACAAAGAAGAAATAAGAAAGAAAAAAGAAGAAAGAAGGAAGAAGAAAGAAGAAAGAAGCAAGAACAAAGAAGAAAGAATAAATAAGAAATAAGAAAGAAGAAAGAAGAAAGAAGAAAGAAGGTAGAAGAAAGAAGAAAGAAGAAAGAAGAAAGAAGAAAGAAGGTAGAAGAAAGAAGAAAGAAGAAAGAAGAAAGAAGAAAGAAGAAAGAAGAAAGAAGAAAGAAGAAAGAAGAAAGAAGAAAGAAAAAAGAAGTAAGAAGAAAGAAGAAAGAAGAAAGAAGAAAGAAGAAAGATAAAAAAAAAATGAAGAAATATGAAAGAAGAAAGAAGAAAGAACGAAGAAGAAAGAAGGAAGAGAAAAGAAAGAAGAAAGAAGAAAGAAGAAAGCAGAGAGAAGAAAGAAGAAAGAAGAGAATAGAAAGAAGAAAGAAGAAAGAAGGAAGAAGGAAGAAGGAAGAAGAAAGAAGAAAGAAGGAAGAAGAAAGAAGAAAGAAGAAAGAAGAAAGAAGAAAAAAGAAAGAAGAAAGAAGAAATTAGAAATAAGGAAAAAGAAAGAAGCAAGAAGAAAAAAGAATATAGAAAGAAGAAAGAAGAGAAAAGAAAGAAGAAAAAAGAAAGAAGAAGGAAACAAGAAAAAACAAAGAAAAGGAAACGGAGCAAAGAGGAAAAGGCAAAGAGGAAAGGAATATGGAATACGGAAAAGAGGAAAGGAATATGGAATACGGAAAAGGGGCAAATAATAAGAGTGAGAGGAAAATGGGAAAGGGAAAGGTAGAAGGCGAAAGGGGGAAATGAGAAAGGGAAACAGAGAAAGAAAAAAAGAAAAAGGGGAAAGTGGGAAGAGGTAAAGTAAAAGGTCGAAAAAAAGGGCTAAGAAAAAAGAAGAAAGGGGAAAGGAGGAGGGGGAAGAAGCAAGAAAGAAGTGAAAAAGGGGGAATAGAGAGGGGGATAGTCAAGCGTGAAAGGGGAAACGGGAAAAAGGTAAAGAAGAAAGAGGTAATGTGAGTAGAGTGAAAGAGGAAAGGGGAAAAGGAAAAAAAGAAAAGGAGGAAGGCGAAAAGAGGAAAAAAGGAACGTTTAAGGGGAAAAGGGGAAAGTAAGAGAGAGACAGAGAGATTTCTCGACCTAGACCCTACCCAGTCGTGCGATCATGCGTCACCCGTTTTTTCCATTTACATCTATCCCAAAAGAAGTTTCACTTAAAAAAAAAAATTATGCAATGAGTTTGAAATTTTCGCTTTTAAGCATTTTTTAAAAAATAATTAAATTTTTAATAGCTGTTCTATTATGGTTTTGTTCTTACAAAAAATTTATTTTTTCATGGATTAATTTAAAATGTTGTTGAGTAAGTTGGAAATATACTTTACAAATATTCGGTTACTAAAGCTTTCTCGTTATCTTTCAATTAATTTTTAATTTTCAATTTTCAATTTTTAATTTTTTAATTTTTAAATGTCTAATTTTAATTTTCAATTTCAGTGCTCAATTTTCAATTTTCAATTTTCAATTTTCAATTTTCAATTTTCAATATTTAATTTTTAATTTTCAATTTTTAATAGAGTTTAAATTTTGTACAAAGTGCATAAATTTATTACTAGATATTTCAATTTTAATCAAAAAATTTAATTCTTAAATTTTCTACAGTTAAATTTTTGAAATACCCCTTTAACCAAAAAAGGAATACTTATACTCTCAAAAACAAAAATAAAATGGCAAAATTTAGTGATAAGAAAAAATTAATTTTTCACAAAAGAAACGAATTTTCAACAAAAAAGTTAGATGTGCAACTAAAATGAGCCTTAAATTAACAAAAAAGAAACTTTCAACCTACGAAATAAATTTTTGACTTTGTTTTGTTCTATTTTTATCTCTATCTCTACTATATTTTCTTCCTATAATAACTTTCCTCCCCTCCTGAGCTAGTAAATCAATTAAGTATTTTTTTCATTCCAACATCTTAATATCCTAATATACTATTTTTCATTTTTTTCTTTCTCTATTCACTACTTTCCAAACCTCTCATTCCATCCTAGCCTTCTTCGCCTCTTCTTCAAACCTTTTATTTTTCTCTTCTTTTTTTTTGAATACACAACTTGAAATACTTCTTCTTTTCTCTCCTATATGCCTCTCCACTACTTTTTTCTTTTCTTCACTTTCTTGATTCTTTTCTTAACCTTCTTCTTCTCTTTACATTCTTTATTACATTCACTTCTATTCCCGCCTTTACTAACTTCTTTTTTGCTTGTATACTGTAATACTTTTTTATTTTTCCTTTTATTATCTCTATCTCCTTGTTTACATTTACCTCTCCCATTTTTCAATTCCTGACCTTTTTCTTAAACTTTTTTTTGTTTCCTTGACTGATTTCCTTTTTCTGATCTTTTTGCCTTTGCTTTTTTTCATCTCTATTGTTATTGATTTTTTCTTCCTCTAATGTCACTATTATGAAAAAATGATCCGAACCTATATAATCTTCTACCTCTATTTCCTTGGCCTTCTGTCTGACCTTATTGTTCACTATCAGATAATCAATTACCGTTCCCTTTTCTCCTCCTGTGCGTGTATATTCTTTTTCCTTATTCTCTTCTATATCTCTGTCTAAGATAAACTATACCATCTCCTCCAAACACTTTAAGAACTTCTTTCCCCCTCCCATTTAGTATCTTATTTTTCGAATTTTTCCCTTGCTCTCCTCCCTATTCACTCCTTCCATTTCTACTTCTTCCACTATTAATTCCTCTTTTTGTTCCTTCATCTCTCTCTCATTCTTTCCTGTTACGCATTCGCTCCTTACTCCTATCACAATTTCTTACATTGCTCTGCTTTTTTTATGCTTCCATAATACGTTTTGAACCTGCCATTTATAACCTCTTGGTAGGCTTCCCCCCATTTTTTCCCATCTCCTTCCATCTAGGCATGTCTCTATCATTACTGCTACATCTTATTGTGCCAAATTGTTTATAATTTGCCTATCCGTTCTCTCTACGCTTGCTACATTCTATCAAGATATTCTACATTCTTTCCTTATTTTGTTTCACATCTCTCTTGGATTCTTACTATTTCTTACATTCCTACCTTCCATTCCTCTCTCTCTCTCTTCTAGTTTTTGGGCATCTCATTTTTCGCTAACTTTTTTGTTTCTTTGTACTTATCCTGTCATACTCCTTTTATATGTATTCTGCCATACTTATTCCGCGTTCTTTTTTGATTATTTCTTTACTCTGCCGCTGCTTCTGTTATTCATATTACATATTCCTTTCTATCTATGTAAAATCGTTCTCAATTTTTTTCGTGCTTTCATTTAACACCCTCTTTTTCACTATGCCTTTCCTCTTATGTTTATATTTCTTTAGTTTCATTAATACTATTTCCTCTCCTCTTCGCGTTTTCTTTCCGACACTTCGCATTTCCTGTGTCTCTACCTTAGCATCTATTCTTTTTAGTACATCTTCCAGTCCTTTCTTCAGTTACTTTTTTTCTAATCTTACAGCCTTCATTTCTATGTTTCCTTTTTTTCATATCGTTTTTTTCATTCTCTTCAATCTATTTCCCTTAGACTTTCACTCTCCTTATCCTCACTCTTCCCACCACTAAACTCCCGTTTTGAGTTTTCTATATTTACGATCTTACATTCCAACTGTGCTACCATTTTACTCTTTCTGTTCTTCTAATCTTTTCTTTTCAGGTTTGCATTAAAATTTTTCCCTAACTTCTTCAGGTTTTCTTATCTCTTTTCTAAGCGCGGCTTGTAGGGTTTTTCCTGCCCTAGCGCTGCTACTGGGCTGCACAAGTCTCCCCACCCTGCTCCTTACGTCCAACAAACTAACCTCTCTGGCTACCTAATATGAGTGCATTTTGGTTTTAAGTTGAATTAAATTAGTCCGATTCGTACATGGCGTTGCTTATATTCTGGACATAATTACAAGATTTTAAATAATAGTAGCATTTAGCTCTTCTATGATACAATCATCTTTCTTTGTTTATTTATTACAGTATGATTACAAATATTTTTTAAATATAAGACAGTCAATATCCAATACGAAATTTATTCTTTAAAAAAAATCGGAATTTCTTAGTGCATCATCATCAATCTTGTTGAAAACTGAAGTAAGTAGGATCACTTACTGGAGGATGATGAGAACCAATACCCACTTGGTTTGGTGAGGTTAGGTTTGGTAAGGCCCAATATTTATATGGTAAGGACCCATAAACAATTGAAGTCGGTGTGGAGCGGCACCTGCTTCCGGTTGTTGATGACCATAATTCCTCTCCTTTACTTTCTTGAGAATCAACACAGCATGGAGGTCTTGGAATTTGACTAGGTGGAGGAGAAGCTTCAACTATGATAGATAGTTGGTGTAGTCTAATATTGTTAGGTATCAAACCAGAAATGACTATTATATTTAACAGCAGCCCAGAAGCGTCTATTGTATTAAACCATCCAAAATGATGAGCATGTTTTATTCAATTGTATAAAATTGGTCCTTCTTTACATTAGGCTGATCAGTGAATTTGAAGTTTCGAGTGTTTCCTCAATCCCTTTCAAATCTTGATTTTTGACGCTCATTCACTGTAGGATGGTGATAACCAATGCCCACTTGATATGTTGGTGGGGTTCGACATTAATCTGCTGACGATCCATAAGCACTCGAAATTGCAATGAACCAGTACCGGCCTAATCATGCTGATGACTTTATTTCCTTGAGAAACTTACCATAGAGATCTTGAGATTCGTTCTAGTAGAGGGAAAGCTGCAGCTATAGTTTTAAAAAGATTTTCGTGCACTACAAATTTTATGCTATTCGTATCAGCAACAAATGTTTTGAGATTAGATATTTGGTGTAGTCAAACATTATTAAGTATCAAATAGGCATTGACTGAGCGTGACTATTGTCTTCTTACGTCCCAAAATATAAGTGCGAAATTACCACTTTAATTTTGTAGAATTGTTCCTTCTCGAAATTATGATATGCAGTGAATTTGAATCTTGATACTCATCATTAATCTTGTTTAAATCTTAATCTTGTACGATCATTTGCCGGAAGATGTTGAGATTCAGTTCCTGCTTGATATATTTGCTAACGTTCAATATTGATTTGCTTAGGATTGATAACCACTTCAAGCAAGTGTGGATTACTAACCGTATTCAATTGCTGATGACCAATATCTTATTCTTTAGTTTTTTAAATATCAACATCCCTTGGAGGTCTTGGTATTTTATTGAGTGGAGAGGATGCTTCTACTGTAACATGTTCCTGAATTAGCATTAAGGTAACAACTATTGTCATCCATAATTAAAATAATAAGTCCGTAACTACTACTTCAATTTTATAGAACTGTTCTTTTTGAAAATTAGAATATTCAAAGAATTGGAATTTGGAAGTGTATCATCGATCCCGCCCAAACCTTGATCTTTTGCGCTCATTTACAGGAGGATGATGAAAGCCAATACCCACTTGATATGTTTGTTGAGGTCCAAGATCAATTTCGTGAGGACCCATAACTACTTGAGGTCGCTGGGGACCACTGCCTACATCTTCAGTTTCGCGAGGTCTTAGAACTTGATTGGGTGGGGGGGAAGCTCCAACTATAACTTCACGATGATCCTTGTGCACCAGAAATTTTACGCGACCAGCAGTAGCAACGTATGTTTTGACATTAGATAGTTGGTGTGGTCGAGTATTATTACGAGTTGGTATCAAGTAAACATTGACTAAGCGACTATGACTGTCTTCTTCCATCCCAAATAGTAGGTCAGTACCTGCTACTTTAATTTGATAGAATCGGTTCTCTTCTTCATCGGCATCTTCAGTACCTTCATTAAATATAGGCTGAGGGCGACGCTTTTGACGATAGGTATTATTTTGCACGTGGAATTCATCCGACCGTAGAAGCATCGTATATGCTGGTGTTGGGGGGATACGTGGTGGATTCGGGGGCATATCTCGGACACTAGTGATTAATCCTGTAAGAAGAAAATATAGATTTATAAAAAACATGTTGGTATATAATCAAGTTTGTACATAAGCTTCAACGGCTCATCAGCATCTTGTTTAATTACGATTGGGATATAAATAGTCTAATAAATGGTAACTAGTAAGAATGGATATCGTGACCTAATTTATGAAGTTATGAGCAAGGCAGAGAAGAGGGAAGTAGAGACCAGGAGCTACTGTCTGTTAAGGTAAGCCATCATGGTTAGTTGATGAGGTTTCTCTAAATTTTAGCAAAAAGGCCGCGGGTTCTAAGGATAGAATTTGTTGAAAGTGTTTATCAGGATGCATATCTCACAGTACACTTTGTCAAAATGGAAAAAAGTGTTAAAAAAGTGAAGAGTGGAAATAGGTTCTTCAAGCATAAGACACCTACAATCAAATCCGGTAGAGAAAACGATGAAGGAAGTAGGGAGATTTTTAAAGACCTATTGTTCCGTTCAACACACAAGCTGGCAAATTATGTTCAAAAAATAGAGAACTGACTAAATACAATCGCAAGTAATAGTACAGGTAAGAAGTAAAAATAAATGTCCTGACGTAATCTATAACATTATGAACAAGGCCAAGAAGAGGGGAGCAAAGACCAAAAGCGGGTCTGTTAAGATAAGATATCATGGCAAGTTGATACAGTTTTTTCAAATTTTGGCAAAAAAGCTGCGAGGTATAAAAATAGTTAATTTGTTAAAGGTGCTTATCCGAATTAGGTAGATTTATGCTTTAATGACTTTATGGAGACGCCCACAGTAAAGAGATCCAAAATCCTAGGTATCAGCCCCTCAATCAAGGATATTAAGCTCTAAGCTAATTAGTCGAAAAAAGTGGTAGGATTCAAAAAAATATTCAGGGGAGAGGGAACTTACCAACAAGATTGAACAAAACTGTGATTGCAAAAACTATTTTTGCAATAAGGATCTTCATTCTTTCTACTTATATTTCGATCGTCGGTGACTAAGAAATTTGCGTTATAATGACTTCTATATATAAAGCAATTAGCACCTGATAAGAAAAGCGTACTTTGACTATTAAAAGCTTAAGATTTATAGCATGTGTAGAGCCTAGGCTACGTAGCAGAGACTATGCAATATTTTTGGACCATAAAAATTAAAGAGTCATTAAAAAAGCTATTCACAAACCGCCTACTCTATTTTTCTCTGATAAGATACGATAAATGAGGTTTCGAAAGAAACATAAAAAGATTATGATTCACTGATGAGAATGCCCCTATGAAATCAACAAAGAATGCCTAAACTTTACCTCGAGGTCGTGATGAATGGATTTTAACAATAATGTTAAAAAGAGAGATATGATCCAACCAGCTTCTCCCGGACCTGCAGCCTGCTAGATTCTCTGAAAAATGTTCTTCATACTCCGCCAATTTCGAAACCTTAGGTTTGAATGAAGCTTTAAAAGAAACACTCTACTTGAGAATCTGGTTCATTACATTTTTCATCTTAGTAACCTTGGTGACTTTCAATCCTGATTGCTAGACGTGCTTCCTTGAAGCATTTCCTGGCGCGAGTAGAGGCTTGGTTATTTTTGGGTTAAATGATTGAACCGTCTATAGATGCGTCAGATAATAAAGATCTAGATGAAGTGGGAGGTCCTCTAATGCAGTAAAACTACATGGAGTTAGCATGATTCCTTGATATAACCGTATTCTCTGCGTCAGGAAAGAGCCTAGCAGAGTTGTCCTTCAGAGACCTTCAAGAGCCGCAGAGCATTTTCTGAATCATCTCCTTGTAGAATATTTTGCCACCGGTTCACAATCTGTCTCTTTTTATCAAGAAGTCATAACCAAGCTCAAGCAATTGTTCCTTTTCTTGTACAAGAACTCTTCAGGATTTTCTCTCAGCCACTATCATGTCATGAGCGATCAGGAACCTCCAGGTCGAAAGATCTTTGGCTTTCGTGAAGATTAGCGGTTCAACTCTTAATAAGATCAGTCTGATGAGTACTGGTCTATGAGCCGATATATTGACAATCCGGTATAAAGCTTTCACATTCTTTGGACTTATTTCGATATTAGCTTGGGAAAAAGTATTAAGTACAATTGTGAGTAGGTCCTTGTTAATCTCCTCATTGTTAGAAAACCTGTGCATAAATAAATTTCAGGAGACAGATTATAACCTGGAGAACCCTACCTTTGACGTTACCTTACCCAAAGCCTTTTTAAGATTATCGCACCTTAAAACTAAACTATTAAACTGATCTTTGATAGTTTCAACATCATCAATAAGTCCTTGAAGAACAATTTGATGTTCTTGAATTTATGTAATTCCCTGAATTTGTAAAATTTCCTGAATTTTGAGAATTCCTTGAATTTAAAGGACTTTGAAACGATGCAAAGAATTCAGACCAATTGAAGCACGTTAGGGATTTAAGAAATTCAGGGAGTTAAAAGAATACAAGGAGTTGAAAGAATTTAGAATATTTGAAAAATTTAAAATATTAAGAGAATTTCAGGAATTTTCTAAATAAACTAAATATTCTAAATTCAAGCAACTCAGGGACTTTAAAAAATTCCCCGAATTGAATGAATTTGAAAAATTAAGAAAATTGCTAATATTTTATGAATGTAGAATTTTCGAAAATTGCAACGAATTCGAGAAATTTCGAAGTATTAAGGAAATTACAGAAATTCACGAGACTAAAGGAATTGAAGGAGTTCAAAGAATTGGAGGAATTTAAAGTATTAGATAAATTCAGAGTATTGAAGGAAATGAAAGAATTTAAGTAGTTTTCACAATTTAAGGAATGCTGAGAATTCAAGTAATGCCAAAAATTTAGGAAATTCAAAAAATTCAAGAAATTCAACGATTCGAAGAAATTTAAAGAATTTAGAGCTATTAACAAATTTAGGGAATTTGAGACGCTTAGAGAATTTAAGTAATTTTAAGAATTTACTAAATTCCGATAATTAAAAGAATTCAGAGCATCCAAGTTATTCAGAAAATTCAAGGAATTCAGAGTATTTAAGAATTCATAAAATTCCAAGAATTTAGAGAATTCAAAATTTTTTTTAATTTAAGACGTTTGAGGATTCAAAGAAATCAGAAAATTCATAACATTGAAGAAATTAAAGAAATTGAAAAAATTGAAAGAATTTAGAATTTTCAAGAATTTAAAAGAATTCAAGGAATTGATCAAATTCAATGAAACAGAGATTTCAAAGAATTTCAAGAAAACCATGAATTTAGGGAATTTGAAAAATTTACGAAATTCAAAGAATGCAGGGAATCCAGAGAATTTAGGGAATTAAAAAAATTCAGACAATTTAAAGAGTTGCAGGAATTTAAAGACTTGATTTAATCTAGAGAATTGATAAAAGTCGAGAATTTAACGAATTTTAAAATTACAAAGAATTTCAAGAATATAAAGAATTTAGAAAATTCAATGTATTTAGGGAATTCAATAAAATCAGAAAATTTAAAGAATTCAGTAAATTCAAAGAATTTAAAGAATTTAGAGAATTCGAAGGATTCAGGGTATTCAAAGAATTTAAGAAATTCAAAGAATTCAGGAAATTCAAAGAATTTAGGGAATTCAATTCAGAGAATTAAAAAGATTTTAATAATGCTTTAAGGTGTTCAGAGAATTCTAAGAATTCAAGACATTTCAGAGCATTGAGGAATTTCCAGAAATCCATGACATGAAAGAATTTGAAGGAATTCAAAGAACTAAAGGAAATCAGAGTTTTCAAGTACTTAAAAGAATTTAAGGAATTAATAAAATTCAAGGAATTTTGAAATTAAAAAGAATTTCAAGAAAACCAAGAATTCAAGAAACTTAGGGAGTTCAAGGTATTTAAAGAATTAAAGGAATTCAGAAAATGCAAAAAATTCAGAGAATTCAAGAAATGCAGAGAATACACGGAATTCAAAGTATTTGAAGAATTCTAAGAATTGAGGACATTCAAGAAATTCAGAAAATTCAAGGAACTTAGAAAGTTAGAGAAATTCAGAACATTCAAGAAATTTAAAAAATTCAACCAATTCAAAGGATTTAAAGAATTCATAGAAATCAAGGATTTCAAAAAATTTAAAGGATTTAGAGAATTTAGAGAATTCAAGGACTTCAGAGAATTTGAAGAATTCAAAGAATTTAGGGAATTCAAGAAATTAAGAGAATTCAAGGAATCTCAGAGAGTTCGGGGAATCCAGTGAATTCAAGGAATTAAAAAAATTCAACTAACTCAAAGAACTTAAAGAATTTATAGAAGTTAAGGAATTTAGTAATTTTCAGGGACTAAGAGTATTCAGAGAATTCAAAGAATTCTTGATATTCAAGAAACTTAAAAAAATCTAAAAATTCATTGAATTTAAGGAATTCAAAGAAAACAAGGGATTCCGGGAATTCGAAAAATTCATTAAATTCAAGAAATTCAAAGAATGCAAGACATTCATGGAATTCAAGGAACTTAGAGATTTAAAAAAATTCATAGAATTCAATGAATTCAGAGAATTTGAAAAATTCAGAGAATTTGAGAAATTTAGAGAATTCAAAAAATTCAAAGAATTCAAAAAATCAGAGAATTTAAGAAATGCGGGAAATTCAGAGAATTTGGAGAATTTAAAGAATTGGTGGAATTCAAGGAATTCAGAAATTCAAGGAACTTAGAGAGTTCGAGGGATTCATAGAATTTAGGAAATTTAGCAAATTAAACAAATTTAGAGAACTTAAAAAAATTCATAGAAATCAAGGAATTTAAAGAATTTGAGAAATTTAGAGAATTTAAGGGATTTAAAGAATTCAGAGAATTTAAGGACTTTAGAGATTTTAAAGAATACAAATAATTCAGGGAATTAAAAAAACCTAGGGCGTTCGAGGTATTCAGAGAGTTAAAGGAATTCAGAGAATTAAAAAAATTCGGAGAATTTAAAAAATGCATAGAATACACGGAATTCAAAGAATTTAAAGAATTCAAAGAATTGAAGCAATTCAAGAAATTCAGCGAATTCAAGGAATTTAAGAAATTCAACTAATTTAGAGGATTTAAAGAATTCATAGAAATCAAGGATTTCAAAAAATTTGAAGGATTTAGAGCATTCAGAAAATTCGAGGACTTCAGAGAATTTGAAGAATTCAAAGAATTCAGGAAATTCAAGAAATTTAGAGAATTCAAGGAATCTTAGAGAGTTTGAGAAATACAGAGAATTTAAGGAATTGTAAAAATTCAACTAATTCAAAGAATTTAAAGAATTCATAAAAATTAAGGAATTCAGTAATTTTCAGGGACTAAGAGTATTTAAAGAATTCAAGGAAATCAGAGAATTTAAAGAATTTAAAGAAATCAAAAAATTTTTGAGAATTTAAGAGATTTAGAGAATTTAGGGAATTTAAGGAATTCAGAAAATACAAGTAATTCAAAGAATTTTTAAGAATTCTAAGAATTCAGGGAACTTAAGAAGTTCAGAGATTATAAGGAATTCAGAGAATACACAGAATTCAGAGAACTCAATTAATTCAGAGAACTCAAGTAATTCAGACAATGCAATAAATTTAGGTAATTCAAGAAATTCAGAGAATTTAAGTAATTCAGAGAATTAAAGTCATTTAGAGAATTCAAGGAATTTAAACTATTCAAGGAATCCAAGGAATTTCAAGGAAATTCAAGGAACTTAGAAAGTTCGAGAAATTTAGAAAACATAAGGAATTCGAAACGTTTAACCAATTCAGAGGATTTAAAGAATTCATAGAAATCAAGGATTTCAAAAAATTCAAAGGATTTAAAGAATTTGAAGAATTTAAGGACTTCAGAAAATTTAAAGAATTTGAAGGATTCAGGGAATCCAAGAAATTCAGAGAATTCAAGAAATTGAGAGAGTTCGAGGAATACAGAGAATTCAAGGAATAAAAATTTCAACTCATTCAAAGAATTTAAAGAATTCAATGAATTAAGGAATTCAGTAATTTTCAGGGACTTAGAGTATTTAAAGAATTCAAGGGAATCAGAGAATAAAAAAAAATTTACAGAAATCAAGGAATTTGGAGAATTTAAGGGATTTGGGTAATTCAGGGAATTTAAGAAATTTTGAAAATACAAGTAATTCAAAGAATTTTTAAGAATTCCAAGAATTCAGGGAACTCGAGAAATTCAGAGAACTCAAGTAATTCAAAAAACTCGAGTAATTCAGAAATTTCAAGGAATTTAGTTAATTCAAGGAATTTAGAGAATTTAAGTAGTTCAGAGAATCCAAGTCATTTGGAGAATTCAAGGAATTTAAAAGATTTAAGGAATTTAAGGAATTTTGAGAATTCAGTGAATTCAGAAAATTTAATGAATTTAGAGAATGTAACAAATTCGAAGAATTCTGATAATTTTAGATATCAGGATAATTCAGAGAATTCGAATAATTATGATCATTTAAAGAATTCAGAGAATTAAAAAAATTCAGGGAATACAAGAAATTCAAAAAAATTCAGGGAATACAAGGAATTCCACGAATTCATGGAACTTTAAGAGTTGATGGAATTCATTGAATTCAAGGAATGCAGAAAATTCAAAAAATTCAGAGAACCTAAGGAATTCATAATAATCAAACAATCAAGAGAATTTAAGAAATTTAAAGTACTTGAGACATTCAGAGAATTCAAAAAGCTTAGAGAACTTGAGGAATTCAGAGAATTTAACTGAAAAAAAAGTTAAAGGAATCCAAAGAATTAAAGGAATTAAAAAAATTTAACGAATTCAGCAAACCCAAATAATTCAAGGAATTCGGAGAATTCATGGAATTTTGAGAACTTATATAATGCGGAGAATCCAAATAATTGAGGAAATTCAAAAAAATTAACAGAATTCAGGAAACTTAAAGAGTTCAAGAAAGGAAAAATCAAGGAATTTAGAGAATATAAGGGATTTAATAAAATTCAAGGCATGCCGAGGATTTGAAATATTCCAAAAATCTAGAAGATTCAGGGAAATTCAGAAAATTTAGAGGATTCAAAAAACTCAAGGCATTCAGAGAGCTCATGGAATTTATAAAATGATAGAAGTTTAAAATATTCTATATGTTTATCGAATTCAAAAACAAAATTCAGAAAATTAAAGATGTTTATCGAATAAAAAAGCGTAATTCAAGAGTTCTAACAACTTTTACACCAAAATATTACCTTTTGTATTCGGATTTTAAAAATAATCCATACTCTTCCTTTTGCTAACTCAGTTTATCGTTATTTCATCAACACGTTATTTAAACTGTTAAATGAAATCCTTTTTAATTTCCTATCATAGTATAAGATAGTATTTAATTGTATACGGAAAATGACTCAATTAAAATATTTAACTTTTCTTTGCAGCTTCTGGTAAAGTATACCGTCTTTTTTTAAAATCCGTCGGAAAATTGCAAAAAGATATATAGAAACAAAATAACACAAGAAGCAATGATTACAAAAAGAAAAACATAGAAAGCTTACTTTTACAAAAACCGCACGTTTTTATTTTTTTACGTTTTTGCTACTTATTTACAGGAGGTAAACGTCTCTTAAATAAATCAAAATTTTCAAGTTTATCATCAATAATTTCGTTGAAATTTAAATCTTTTTCGCTTATTCTCTATTAGATGATGACAAACATTACACACGTGCTGAAAATTATCTTCTTTCTTCCCTAATAATTAATTTAGTAGAATCGATTCTTCTTTTCAATAACATATTCAGTAGATTGGAATTTTCAAGTGTATCATTATCAATCCCGTTCAAATCTTGATCTTGCACGATCATTTACTCAAAGATAGTGACAGCGAAAACAAAACGAAGATAAAATCCACTTGACATGTTTGGTGGGGCCCAAGATTAATTTGGTGAGGACTTATAACCACTAAGGGTCAGTTTGGACCAACACCCACTTCCGTTTGCTGATGACCAACCTCTTCTTTTTCAGTTTTTTGACAGTCAACAAACCCTGTAGGTCTTAGTCTTTGATGGGGTGGAGAGGATGCTACAACTATGGCTTCAAGATAATTTTTGTGCTTCGAAAATTGTACATACCCACCTTGCAGTAGCAATATACATTTCAAGATCAGTTAGCTGGTGTGGATTAGGAATCTTAGTTCATTTATTTTTTAAGTATATCGTCAGTAATGTTGTTCAAACATTGCTCTTCGACGCTCATCTACTGGAGGATGGTGCGAGCCAATACCCACTTGATATGTTTGATGAGGAGAAAAATTAATTTGTCGAGGACCCATAAGCGCTACAGGTCGGTGTACCCGCGGTTTTGGAATTTGATTGGGTGGAGGGGAAGCTCCAACTATTACTCCATTAACATTTTTGTGCACCAAAAATTGTACACGCCTTGCAGTAGCAACATAAGTTTTGAGATTATGAAGTTCGTGTGGTCGGTAATTATAAGGTATGAGGTAAACATTATATATGCGACTATGACTGTCTTCTTCTATTCCGAATAGTAGGTCAGTATTTAGTATTTTCATTCGATAGAATGGGTCGATCCCCGGATCGGAATGTTCAGTAACATCATTGAATGTACGACCTTTCTTTCGTCGGAAAGTTCTATCTTCCACGTGGAATTCATCCAATCGTAAAAGTTCTGTATATGCTGGCATTGGGGGAATTTCTGGTGGATCCGGTGGTACAACTCTTCGGGCACCAGTGATTAATCCTAAGAAAAGAAAATAGAAATTTATAAAAAAATGTTCCGTAATTTCATTATTTAGCTATAATAGTCCACAACTCTATTTATTGTGACCTTTTTAGATGACTATGTGAGACAGTATGTACCATACTTTAGGGCCCTTCAGCAAGTTCCTCCAACTTGAAGAACCTACTCTAGAAACGATACAATACAAGAAAAACCAGTCTTCACCAAAAAAGAGCTGTTTTATATACTTGATGCACAAGTTAGATGTCTTGTCCTTTAGAAGCCTACAAAAGGTTTCTTACAATACTGAATTACCCGGTTGTGTCCTTGAGTAACTCAATTACAAGAGCCTAAAATACTTCTGATACTACACTTTACTGGAGCGCACCAAATCACCGAGAGTTCCTTAGAGATTATGTATCTTGTAAGCTTGAGGCATTGGTTGAATTTGGTGACCTCAAGAAACCTACGTGAGAAAGCATAAAATACGCAAGTAACAAAAAGTCTCATTAGGATCGCATTAGGACAGTAGTTCACAGTGATTACATTATGACCCTAAATCAAACCACTGTCTGAGGTAGTGGTTTGATATGCGGTCTTCCGGGAACCCACACAAGAGGGATTAAAATACTGCTAAAACAATACTTGCCCGTACAAAAC